>VXCM01002900.1:15000-20928 GCA_014773175.1 Lucifuga dentata | reverse complement strand
ACACACACACACACACACACACACACACACACACACACACACACACACACACACACACACACAGAGCTGACAGGATGCATGTGTTAAGTGGATGGTTTCAGGCTGATGCAAACAGAACGGCATCTGTTTAACAAATTGCAGAAGCCATTTAAAGAGAATCACAGCAAAGCAAAAATGAGGAAAATCATAATATTCCTGTTTTAATTCGATTATTCCAGATTAATCTTTAAAATAAAACTGACTAAACAAACATTTCACTTCAGATTTGACACCATAGATTATTGATTAATCTTACTGGTTTTCTTGTCATATTCAATCGTGCATTCTTAGCGGAATAAAGTGATAAAGCGCTGTTGAAGGAACGCCCCCTACAGGACAGAACCATAACCACACTGCAGCTATTTAAAGGACTATACCATCCATTTTGCATGCTTCAGCCTAATATATTCAATTTTCATACACATAACGTTACTGACAATCATTTCCAAAGCATACTACTGGAACGGTGAATTAAAAATGTTTTTCCTACCTTCCAGACCGCCGTTGGTTTCAGTTCATTCTGCTATTAAAATCAACTTGTTGATACTTGAAACGTTCTTGGGATAGGTAATCCATCATCACCAACAAGACGTGTATTCAGGTTTTTTTTAGAAGTTATGTAATTTTAGTGTTTAAGCTCAATAAAAAGCGTGGAGTGAATGTATGCCTCCACCGGGGAATATAGTCCCAAAAGAAGACCTGCGTTTATGGAAAAATTTAAAGGACCGTGACTTCATAAGGCTGTGTAACTATTAGCAGGAGAAACATGGATTTTTAAGGTGGGTGTATCACTTGAATATTTGATTTTGAAAGATTAAGAGATTTTGCAAAATATCAGGAAAGCTGAAATACGGTTTTATCCTTTGGGAAATGATTGTCAGTAACGTAATGTATGAAAATAGAATATATTAGGTTCAAACATGCAAAATGGCTGGTATGGTCCTTTAATGTCTCCTCCTCTCCTCTGCTTTCATCTTTGGGTCATACAGGCAAGATTTTCCTTTGAGGCAACAGAGGAAACTCTTATGATTATAGCCTCTGGCCTTTGACCTCCAGCTACGACCTCTGTGTGTGGTTTGGCCACAGTTCCAGGAAGGATCATCGCATTGGGATGATGACTTGAGAGGTTAAAAATAAAGATTTTGCATACATGCATGAATGCACGTACACACACACATGCACACACACACAAACACCACACTTAGAATACTCACCAGCTCATAGTTGGTGGGTGCTTGACATGCTGTGGTGACCTGTAAATGAAAAAAAAAAAAAAAGGNGAAAAAAAAAAAAAAAGGCTTCACAGAGTGGAAATAAAAGTGTCAGTAGTTCAAAACTGCAGTACTCGTGTAAATTTACTTTACTTATTGTTCTATACATTCTAACAGAGGTAAAAAAAAAAAGTAAATTCATGATTAAATTAGCATGTCTATCAGTTGAGGATGTTACCAGTTCATTGTGTGTGATACACGGACACACACACACACACACACACACACACCGGTTTGGTCACTTACCACTTTGTAATTTATGAGAATTTAACAAATCAATCTGCTGCCAGAAATCCAATTACATTCTAAATTACACTCTGACTCATGCTCCCTGTTTATTATTTTGCTAAGTAATAAAATTTAAAATATACCATCAGGCGATTATAATTTCTTATTCTTGGATTCTCACCATCATTCACTGTAACTGCAGACTAAACACTAATAAGATGCTATAGGTGTGTGTGTATGTGTGTTAAATATGGCCTCCTGTCTGTTAAAACATTTAATATAAACACATTAATGCTGAATAAATAACTCGATGTTGCCACCATGAAGACTCTCAGGCCTGTAATGTTGCAGATGTTGGTGTTGATAAAATTTAAAAGGCTTATATTATAAACATTTCCATCTTCTTATTTTCATTTAGGGTCGACTTTGAAGCCTCAGAAATGATTTTATGCACATTTAGGCACATTTTCTGTTTTGGAAAATGATTGATAGTATTGTAGCATGTGTGCAGGTCGTATTTATTGGACTTAAAAATACAAAATCACCAGTATTGTCCTTTCAAAAGAATAAACCTGTTGGATTTTAGGAATTTAGAGTCTTATTTTCTAAAACAAGTCAAAAATCAGCCAATTTCAAATTAAAAAAACAGATTTGGTTGGAAATTATCATTAAACACATCACAGCAATCCATCGTCTGTGTAAAACATGGATCTGGTACTCATCACGGTTGGTGCGGTATCTGCTGATGTTCAGGTGGGGTGCTGAGTGACGGAGTGTCACAGAACACCGTGGAATCTCTGCTCCACTCTGTGGATTCTTGTATTGATGATATAGTTACAAATCCTTTTGTTTTCCCACAGAAAACTCATTACAGCACCTTCCTTCCTGCTGCGTCTGACGCCCTCTGATAGCGTTCTCTCATCCCACCGCCCGTAAACATCCGTCCAATCACAGTGCGGCGGGATAGGACCCACACACACACACACACACACACACACACATGCCTCACCACACACTCCTATTTATGTAGATGAACACACTGCATGGAAGCAAGTACAAGCAGGTTGAACCCTCTGGATCTAAATTAAATAAATTTTTTGCAATTTTCCTTTATAATGAATTTAAACAAGGCCTTGAAAAACTCATCACATGATCAGAAAGAGTGAAATTTTTGAGAATCTATTTTTTTCCCCCAATTTTCTGGAATCAAATTGAGAATTTTTTTGTAGTTATTTTGCAATTTTTCTAAAATTTCTCACCTTGATTTTCTGACTTTCTAGAAAAAGTTTGTAGATTAATTTCTTCCAATAAAAGGCAAATATCAGTTCAATCCTGGTCCTGATCCGTGAGCAAGTGCTTTGCTTCTAAAAGCAACCACGTCACCAGAAATGTTTGAACGAGTCGGCTCATGTGCGCTCTTACAGCTCAAACACGCTACCTGAGGCTCCGGCTGACGCTCGTATATCAGTGTTGGAGGTCCCTGCAGCCCCGAGGCCTCGTACCGAGAACATCTGCCGTTATTTACGGCTGACAGGAGGAGCTGCTCGGTGCACCGTACCCAGCCTGCAAACGCACCAATGATGTTCGCTCTCATGATGATCTAAAGGTCAAAAAGCTGCAGAGCCCACTTCTATTTACATCCGAACAAAATATCCCAAACTGAGACAGTACATTTCCAGTAATTCCTAAATTATCAGCTGGGTTTGATTCCTATAAGTCTTATTTTCTTACACAAAGTGAAAGAAATTAACTTAACTCAAAGGCTCTTCTGCTGGAAACATGAAAATAAGTAAAGAATGTTGACCTTTTCTCTGACCTCAGCATGAACGCAGGCTGCAGCCAATCTCTCCAATCGCTTCCCAGTAAAATGACCAGCAGACCACAAAGAGCCGGAGTCAAACGGAGCTTATAATCTCACGGAGTCACGAGGGGCGTCTGGGAAGCCGCTGAACTTGAACAAGGAGTCAATCAAGCCATCAAGGGCCCCTTCAAAATCTCAACCCAGCCAAGAGGCCTCATTAGGGGGCAAACGGAGGTGAGCCACCCGCGNCCCTTCAAAATCTCAACCCAGCCAAGAGGCCTCATTAGGGGGCAAACGGAGGTGAGCCACCCGCGGCAAAGGTCAAATGTCTCAGGTGAGTCTTGACGGAGCTTCATTCTCTGGCTTCTTGAACTTTTCCTCCCCGCGTGGATCAACAAGAGCTTTAACGATTTCTGCCAAAGTGCTGCTGGAGTGGGTTTATATGGAAACGGCGAGCGGAGGATCTCAAATCGCGTTTCTCCAGGCCGCTTCACGGACTTAAATCATTGTAGAATGAGTGGAACCGCTGCAGCTCAGGAGAGTAATCAACTATTTTCCCTTCAAACAGGCTGGAACAAGAAGCCAGAAAGAAGTCTGACGCCCTCAGATTTCACTTTGGAGGCTGCGTTTGAATTGTGTTTCTGTCGCTTTGGTTCGTTTAAAACGTGACAGAAGCTCTTATGCAGATGAGATAAAAGATGTTAAAGGAGACATATCAATTTTCCATCTTCTTATTTTCACTCAGGGTCTATTTTGAAACTTTTGCAATGCTTTAATGTGCAAAAAAACCTCATCGATCCGCGTCTATTCTCCTTTGCTGCAGCACCGCTGTGCACACTGATTGAAAACAGGACATTTTCATTGCTGTCGTTTGAAAAGTCCACTTAGTTCTGATTGGCCAGCTGTGAAACACGGATGCTGACCAATCAAGCGCTCACTTGGGCGTGGGCGTGTCTAGCCAGGTGTGCAGACAGGTAACTTCACTTGTTACATGTTAATGTCAACCAATCAAAATGAAGCTCTCAGGGCAGATTAGGACCTATTGATTTCTCACACTGGATGCATTTCTAAAGGCATCAACCTCAACTTTTGACACTTTTACAATGTTCAACACAAATTCCCACTATATTAAACTTTAAACATGAAGGAAAATAACAAAAAGCAGAATATGTCCCCTTTCAAGTTTTATTAATTGCAGGTGAAGTTCATCTCTCCTTTATTCTCTTTGCAGCTGCAATATTTCCACAGATTTTGCCTTTTTTATCCTGTAAGTTTGAAGAGTCATCTCTCAGTTCTTCTGCTTTGGTCTGGCTGATGAGAGAAAGCAGGAGTTTGCCACTGTGCATAAATCATCTGACTGGCTCCGATAAATAAGACGGCCATCGCTTCAACCACACGGAGGATTCCTGAAGCACTCCTCCTGCCCGCACAGCAGCGCTGATGGCATCCTGCCTGAGAAAATCGATGCTTTGCTTTCAAAACGGGGCCAAATAAGGACTGCAGCTCAAAGAGCGCTCAGGAGGGATTTATACGTCGGCTGGATTTCTGTTTTACTTGGAGAGCTAATAAATCTGTGATGGTGGAGAGCGTGTTCCTTTTCCTGCTTTGACATTTTGACAAAGTCAAGTGTGCAACATGCGATATTCAGCTGGGTGGCAGCATGTTGCTGGCAGGGAGTTGCTGGCAATATGTTGCTGGCAGAGCTGGCTGCGTCTAGTGACGTCGTCAGCGGTTAAATAATATCTGATGTTGAACATAAAAAGCCGAGTTAAGTCAAGCGGTGGTGAAATAATGGCTGCGTAACTGATTCATGCACAGTACAGCCAAAGAAATCTGAAAGAAACTCTGCGTGGGAAAGTTTCAGAAATGAAACACCATCCATCATGTTTAACAGAATCACTTCTCAAACCGCATCAGTTATTATCCTGAAGAAACAGTAAATCCACTCTGCAAACATCATATTATTTTTTTTAAAGGGTCTAATGTTCCAAATATTCTTCAAAAACATCTGTCTTATTATTATTTTATAATAACTATATAAGTCAATTCTGTTAAACTTCTGGAGTCTAAAGCCAGTTTTCTCACTTTACTTTTCATTGAATTTGTCAAAATTGCAAAAGAGGAATATTTGGAAAAAGAACGATTGATTGAAGACATTTTGAAAAATAAAAGGATTCTAAATCATGAAGAAATGTAGAAAAAGACAGTCAAATGTGGAATTGTTCTGTTTTTTGTTGTTTTTTGAGGGGATAGAACTTTTCTAGTATGTTTTTTCCTTTTTTTGAAGATTACAGTGTTAATTTTGTCATTTCATGTGCCAAATAAAAAGCAAATTCAATGAAAAGTCAAATTAAAAAATGACTCCCCTGGTTACAACAACAGATATCTTCACCTCACACATCATAATTCAGGGTTTCAGTCTGTGTTTCACTGGGAGATTCAGTACAAATCCTGTTTCAGAGGCTTTTCCATTCTACAAAAACAGGAAGAGCAAACGCACACAGAGAGTGTAAAAGATGCTTTTTGTGAGGCAGATTCTGTTTCCAGCAGCATCCATCAGCACTCAGGAGCTCAACACAAACAACAGCA
>VXCM01002900.1:0-10000 GCA_014773175.1 Lucifuga dentata | reverse complement strand
TGAAAATTCTCTCAACTACCTTTATTTAATTTATTCTCAATTATGACAAATGGGAATCGATTTTTCCTGAAATTGGAGATGGAGCAAAGGCGGATTTTTAAAAAATATATTTATATCTGCTTACAGTGACTATAAACGGCTGTACAAACTTGAATATGAATGCATTTCAGTAGTCATATGTATATGAACGGTGTGGGACAGAGCGTTGACTGGATGGCAGCAGACATCCCACGATGCCGTTCTTTTGGGAGGAAAATATTTGCCGCTCTCCCGCAGGGTTTTACGCACTCTGGATGAACTCGGCTCTTGACCTCCAGACGAGAACTGAGGTAAATTGGGCCATCAGTCATCTGCTCGCACCCGGTTATTATGCCGCCTGTATGCTTTGTCTGCCAGCACTATCTCCCAACTACCGTGCTGCATCTATACCGCTGAAGGGCGTCGCTATGGAGACGTGCTGTGACGGCTCTTTGATGTGACGTGTTTGCGCCGTGGAAACAGACTTGCCTCTGTGAAGGAGGAATGAGAAGGCCTGGCTCTCCTGCATGTGTGTGTCTCATCATTCTCTCTCTCTCTCTCTCTCTCTCTCTCATGCTTGGATGCTTACTCTCTTTTCCATGCCAACATTCTTCAACGCTCCTCATCCCTGCTTACAAGCACGTTGTGCTGTGGTTTTGGTCTTGCTCCAGTTTCTCCCTTTTGGGAGATAAAGAAGATAAAAATGGAGAACCTTAAAAGGAAAAAAAGCTCAAACAACCCTCACGCTGAAGTCTTTTTGGGTACAGATTCTGAATTCATAGTGTGGTAGCAAACAGGGCTGCAAATTCTGATTTTTTTTCTTATTATCCAGTTTTTTTGATAAATTGATTTTTAAAATGACGAACAATTATCACAAACACCAATCAGAAGTTCCCGAGCCTTCAAATCATCTTCAAATTGCTTGATTTATCTGATCAATAGTTCAAAAAAGTCAAAGAGATTCACTAATTGATATCAATAAAATGATTAAGTTAATTAAGCTAATCTATTACGAAGCTAACTGTTTTGCTAAAGATTTCAAATCTGAAATCGCTGTTCTCCAATAGGTCAGAAATGTTGTACGAGCACACACACACACACACACACACACACATGCAGGATAACATAAATAGCCACATAAAGTTCCTCTGGCTCCACATTATATTTGGTCAAAATTGGTTCCAACTGTGCCTGTTGTGATATTACAGAGCTCTGGGTTGCATTTTAATGAGTATGTCATTTGCTGGGGGTCTAATTAAAGGCCTCACCCACTTTTCACACATCCACATGTGAGGATGTGGATTAAAATGTTGGGATGCCAGATTAAAACCCAGACCTCAAACCCCTTGACCTCAGCATTCTGCAGCACAGAGGATCAGCTCAGTCCTGCGTTATGGCTGGGCTTAGTCGCATCTGGAATGCGCACGGACGGACGAACAGGCGGTGAAAGTCTGCGAAAATCACTTTGCCGTGGTAAAGTAAGACCGTATAAAGCCAGTTCTGCTTGAAAGACAAGGATTTTAAGCCATTAGGAGAGAAATCAGTCACCTCACAGCGATAACACGTGACCTTTGAGACCTTCCATGAACATGCTGCTGTACATGCAGGCTATGCAACATGTCTCATGGCCTGTGTTGTTCTTTTATTCTCGGACTGCAAACGTGACTCGTTTCCTTGTCGTCCTGTTTCAGCTCCTGGTGCTGCTACAGGATCTGTCAGCATGTGCAACTCCAGGAAGTGGAAAAGCCTGATTAACAGAACACTTTGTTCAGCTGCAGATGACAACAGCGATAAGTGTGTTTTTAAGCTCAAAAACAAAATGTGCCCGTGTTCGGCCTGAAAACACTCAGCCATGTGACCTGGATTCAAACCCTCAACGTCCCAATCCCTGCCTGCTTTGCTGCAAAGCTTGACCTCTGACCCAACATCTGATGCAGCAGATGAGATCCTTCCTACATCTGATTGGACAAATGCATCATTTCTTGTCATTATCTGCAAATATGCATGTCAAAAAAAGCAGGTTACCTGTTCTAAAAAGTTCAATTTCAACAGTTTTAATGGTCCATGATGTTTAACATGTTGCCTGTAGGAGGAAGTTCCCAAAGCCGTGTTCATTAAGCATTTCTTCAGACAATCACAACATCCCTTTGACCTTCTTCACACTCCATAATATAAATATAATATAAATATTAATTTTCTATCCATCAACCTGTATAAAGTCAATGATCCAGATGAAGATGACAGAGACTCTAGTTCAGGTTTTGCTGCCTTCAAATGAGCTGAAAACCTTCTTCTAACCTGCATCTGTCCTGCAAAATATTCACCATTTATCTTGAGGCAGACATGCAGCAGACTTGCAGCAGCCTCGCATCCTCCCCATAAAACATGCAAACTTCTAAAAAGTGAAGCTGAGCAGACAGAAGCACTTTCCAGCATGAGAAACACTCCGTGCTCTCATTCCTCTGCCCGTGTCTTTTCCTGCCAAACCTCGTCATGTCTTCCAGCCCACCAGCCCACCGAATACACAAACCGCTGCAGCGGCGTTCCAGCTGCCTTTCCCAGGACATGGCGGGGAGAAATCATCAGGAATAATGAGGGCTTGTTTCTATGGAGGCTGAGACGGGGAAGTGGGGACAGAGAGCTCACAGACGCTGCCGTACTGAATCAACACAAAAAAACACACTTACCATTCACTGCTGGCTAGACCTCTTGTGTATTTTGTGTGTGTGTGTGTGTTTGTGTATGTGGGTGGCCCCTGAGCCTAAAGGAAATGACCCCCAGTGGGACAAAACAGTGAGAATATCCAAGAAATCCATGTTAACCTGGGTATTTTTATGAAATTCTAGACATTATAAGGTGATTTTCTGCAAATTATTCCCAAAAAGGTTCAATATTTATGTTCAATTCTGGCAAATATTACTACTTATCTGGATCATTTCTTAAGGAAAATTATGAATTTCATCATTTACTTAGAGAATTTAACTAATTAAGACACAGCTAAATACACCAGGGTGCAGCTAAGATGCATTATTTTTGCATTTTATTAACTTTTAGTGAAAAATACAGATGTTTTGAGCCAATTTCTATTTGGATTTTGAGTCATTTCATACTCAAACGTCAAAGCTTAAAGATCTGATAATGTAAAGAGTTCCTCATAAAATCTAATTTTTTTTTATTTTTACTATTCAAAATTCCCAAATACAAGCCCCAGTTAAGCCAAAGCAGAGTACAGACGTCTCAGGCTGCAATTGGAACACAAAAAAGTCAGTTAACTTCACAACTTTAAGATTAAAAGCTCCAAAATATGCTGCTGATTTGATGCTGAGAGACGTCCAGTCAGAAAAGGCAGAAATGGAGGCGCCCTCAGACAGGAAGCAGCACGCCAGACGCCGTGGAACAGAGAGCCTCTGTCTCAAACCCACAACTTGGGTGTCCAGGTATTTGACTGGATCTCTCCCAGCGTGCTCTTCACCGTGGACGCCCTCACAACAAACACATCATGCCCGCCAAGGCGCGGGACGAGAACGCGCCCGTCATGGAGCTGCAGCGTCCTCGTCATTCCAATAACAGACGGCTGCAGTTCCACGGAAAGTAAAGGAAGCCAGAAAACATTAGCCGTTCTTCATCAAGTTATTGGACATCTGTCTTTTGGATCTGCTCAGCGGACATTTTCATAAGCTTGAAAACGTAATGATCAAACCGCGTGTGGTTTAAGCAGAAAAAACCTGAGTAAAGAACCTCAAAGAAACCTAAAGAACCCAAACACTAACGGTTCCACCACCAACGACATCTGATCTCAAACTGCAATGTCAGAAATACTTTTTTAATCCCATCAAATTTAACTTTTATTAAGATAATTATGTTACATAATCTGCCCCTTATCCATCATAACTCTCCACAAATCAAAGAATCTTTACATTTCTGTCCTGAATTTCAATAGTTTGAACTATGTAAAGGACCATACCACCAATTTTGCATGTTTGAGCCAAATATATTCAATTTTCATACATGTAACATTAATGACCATCATTTCCCAAAGCATACTACTGGAACGGTGAATTAAAAATGTTTTTCCTACCTTCCAGATCTCCATTGGGTTCCGTTCATTCTGCTATTAAAATCAACTTGTTGATACTTGAAACATTCTTGGGGTAGGTGATCCATTATCACCAACAAGATCTGTATTCAGATTTTTTTGAATTTAGCATTTTTAGCATTTAAGCGCAATGAAAAGGAATGAATGTATGCCTCCACCAGGGAATATAGTCCCAAAAGAAGACCTGCGTTTATGGAAAAATGTAAAGGACCGTGACTTCACAAGGCTGCATAATTATTAGCAGGGAAAACATCGATTTTTCGAATATTTGAATATTTGCAAAATATCAGGAAAGCTGAAATATGGTTTGATCCTTTGGGAAATGATTGTCAATAACATAACATGTATGAAAATTGAATATATTAGGCTCAAACATGCAAAATGGGTGGTATGGCCCTTTAAATTCATTAATCAGTGTGTTAAAATGCAGACAGATGCATATTTTCAGATGTTTATCTTGCATCAAAACCATTAAGACGTCATAAAAACACAGTGATTCCACATCAAACTTCAGCAGAAAGTGGGATGGGCACGTTGCAGCTTCTCCTCAACAAGGTGTGTTAAGCTGTAAAATGCAGGTGAAAACGTCATAATGTTTAATGATAAATGCACAGTTGAAGGTCAGCGAGGAGTCGGCTAAAGAAAGCCAAAATCCACACACACACTTTAAGTTTCCACAGCTTTTACGGTCTCGTTCATTTTCATCCAAGAGCCATTTCACCAGATAACGCTAAAATAAATGATCTCTCTGCCTAAACCAATTTTGGGATTTGGACATGGAGAAGTCATGCCTAAGCTATGATTTTTCACCAAAACACGCCATTCTTTCCAGGTTTTCTTACAGAAATCAACACAATCGCTCTCTGTTTCACAAACATTCCCTTCCTTCAAAACATTCCCTCTCCATCGTCCGTCACCACCGACACTGTGACTCAGAACTCCACAATCCCAGTTATTCCCACAAATGGCTGTGCCTGGTTTGGAGGCATTCGGGAGATTTGGCCTCGGATGTTTTGGGAACACATGGCTTTTGTTCCTATCATAACATTTGGGTAAAGTGATGGGTTTGGGGATGTTTTTGGGGAAAGCGACAGGAGGTAAGAATCAGGCCAAATTGAAAGAGGAGAGGAGGGGAGGACAGGGAGGAAGAGGAGGGAAGTGGAATTAAACTTCTCCCTGTCAGTCACAACCAAAACCTCTAAGAATAGCCTTGCTGCTCTTCCCCTCCACCCTTTCCCTCGCTCCTCTTCCTCATTCATTCCTCCCTTCCTTTCTTTTCATCTGCTCTCCCCACGCATTCTTCCCTTTTCCACAGAGTGTGAAAAGGTGGGAATGTGGAATATCTGATTTAAAGAGGAGAACCAAAGAGGATGTGCCACACAGATTTACTTCCTCCCATTAAAGCTTTCATATTCCATTTTCAGGATTTTATTTTGAACATTATAAGACTGTGAATATTAATATTCTGCATGTTTATTTCTTCTGCATGAGTAAAAATAAGGAATCTTTCATTTCTTACCTTCACTTCACATTTCTTGTGGCAGGACAGACGGCACGCTGAAAGAAAAGAGATAAAATGTCATATTAATATTTTTATTTATTCTATTAAATGAAAGTTGCATAAAGAAAACATGCTGGTATGAAGTGGAAGCAGCTCAGCAGCTGTTTGCATGGAGGCTGAGATGCAGAGGTGCTGCCCCCTAGTGGCTGCATGAAGAAAACAGCAGCTCCATGTTCTGGATTTCAGCGTTTCTTTTAGTTGGAAGATCGAGCTTCCAAACAGTTTAACACATAACATACAAACATTAAAATAACTTCAGGAGAATTAAAACACGATGACAGAAGACTTTTATTCTGAAATCTATAAGGTCAATCCTACTTTTGCTGTTTGATGGAGAATTAGATGAATATAATATTTATAATATTTGTATCATGGGGGGGGAGGGAGGGAGAGAGAGAGAGAGAGAGAGAGAGAGAGATCAGTGACCTCCAGCATGAAGTGACTGAGGTTGTGTTTTGATGTCTGGGCAGGTACAACCTCTGACCTCTCCACACCTGCTGCTCTCGCTGTCAACCTAGGTGGTCTCCAGGTGGCGTGTGTGTGTGTGTGTGTGCGTCTGATGTGTGAGCAGTACAAGTGAACAGGGAAGAGAGGGCCGGTGGTGTGGGTTGGTGTGGGTGCTGGGTGGGTTCAGGGGTAAATGTGACTTTCTAGGTGGTCTTAAGTAGAAGAAAACAACAATAAAAAACTCCTCCGTCTTTTAATTAAAGCCATAAATCCACGCAGAAAACTTCATGTTTAAAACTCTTATTTTCTCCCTTAAATTCAAAAATTCTAAATTTTCAGAGGTAAAATTAAAAAAAAGCAGAAAAGTTTGGAAATTTTCACATTATGATGAAACCCACATTACTCATATGACCCATTTTTACTGATGACATCATTATGATCACAAATCTGACGTTTTGCTGATTTGAACAAATCCATTAAAGTTTCTCGATTTCATTTCCTAACCAGCCTGATGACCTCAGCGTTTAGCATTTAGCTTCACAGCGGACAGGAAATCAGCAAACACGCAACAACGCAATCAGTGTCACACACACACACTGACACACACATTCACACAGACACATCCTCTATCCACACACAGCATCATTCTGCTGTCACGTCTTATCTCTTGGCCACAAGCCTCCGTCAATGTGGCCATTTTATTGGACGCCTTGCAACACTTCCTGGTAACCGCTGAGTAAAGATAAAAGGAAAAAGATAACCGTGACCACAGGGTTTTCTTCTGCACAGCAAGCATTTTTTAGGGCTGCAACTAATGATTATTTTGATCAATATCTCATTTATTTATATATTTTGTTACTTCTAGATTAATTGTTTAATCAATAAATAATGATAAATGCTGAATAAGAGCTAAGTGATGTCTTCAAATTCTTTTTTCCATCTAAACATCAAAGAAAAAACCCACAAAAATATAAACATGTTCATACTTAAACACCTTGAACCAGCTAATGTTTGGCTTTTTACATCGAAAAAAAAGAAAAAAAAAAAAACTAAGACAGTCAGTTGATCATCTAAAAGTGATGGAGATTGGTTGGTGGTTGCTGGTTTATTAATTGATCAAACAATCAATGGATCAATCATGTCACATGTCTCATATTTAATTAACCCTTTTCTGTCACGAATGTATAATTTACTGCAGATACAGATTTTACTGCATGTTAGCAAAGAGGAGGGATGGAAAACAAGGGATCTCTCTCTCTCTCTCATGTATCTCCAATCCCCCCCTACCCCAATTTGTCTCCATACTCTGCCTCGCTCTTCCTCCTCCGCCCCCTCATCCCTCTCTTCCCTCTTATCTAGGCTAATGCAGCAGCAGCAGCAGCAGTCGGGCTAATTTTAACAGCAAATCCGGAGCCAAAGCGCTCATACGGCCCGATCTCCTGCTGCTGAGCTTCCTGAACGTTCCTCAGTGTGTTTGGGGATGAAGATGTCGGGTTTGAGGCTCAGAGGCTGAAGGAAAGACAGAAGGAGGAAGATGAATGCAAGCGAGGAAGGGAGAGAAAATCCGAGGCTGGCCGGGAGTCCTCCAGCGTTAAGTTCCTCTGGACAATACATGCCTTAGTTCTTCTAAAATTAGAATTAGAAACGTGATGGGATTATGGGGGAAGAGGAGGAGGCTTACAGAGAAAAGAAGGGAAAGAAACCAATAGGAGCTCTCATTTAACCCTTTGGAGTCTAATGTCTTTTTTTTTTTTTTGCGAATTTTGGCTTGTGAAAATTTCTGCCAATTTAGCTTTCATTTAACATCAATAAATAAATTAAAATTTTAAAAATCTTGGGGAAATTTTGACATGTCAGCCAAATGTGGTAATTTTTTTCTTGTTTCTAGAAAAAAAATCTTAAAAAATGAGTCTGGATGGGAAGAAATTTTAGAAACAAAATCTTTAAAAATTTCTAGAAACAATCTATAACAAATTACCAATAGAAAATTATTGAATAATACAATAAATGGTGCAAAATGGCTTTAAGACTTCATATTAATACTAATATGCATGTCCATGTCTGGGTGGGGGTCCTAAGCAGCCCTGCTGTTAGCCCTGCTGTTGACTGTAGGAGGTCAGATGCCTTGCTCAAAGGCCATAGTTTAGCTACAGATACATGATAGGCTCCAGTCTTCCAGCAGCCCTGAACAGGAAGCAGAAAGTCGTTTGGTTTGAACCTGAGACTCACCTTTGCAGACGAGCCCCTCCTTGGTGATGGCCTGCTTGCAGATATCGCAGCTCTTTGCCTTCTTGAATGGCTTCAGCTTGAAGGTGTGTGTGTGGACACCCTCCAGTTCTTCAGGCTGATGGAGGAAGAGGAAGGAGGAGAGGTCAGGAGCAGTTTGGAACACGGCCACGGAAATGATCAATTCTGTCCAGGTGGATTGATGCCATTTAGTTTTTTATATTACTTTCTTATGCTTGGATTGCATGACTTCCTTAAATCATGTCCCAAATTTAAACAGATTCGCTTAACATTATCATGTCATCAAACACACACACACATACACACACACATTCTACCCACAAGAACAGGGGATGTTTTCACTTTAAAGTTTTCTAATTAAATGACTAATTAATGAAGCAGAAGAGAGAAAAAAGCCTCACAGCGGACAAAACCGCAAAAACTCGAGGAAAAATATATGCTGCCTGTCTGTATTCCTGTGTGTGTGTGTTTGAAACCTGAGGACATACACTGTTTTTGTCATCGTAAAACCAAAATGATGAGGAAAATATGACAACGAAAGGCAAAATCGGGCATAAAAGCTCTTCTTTGTGCTTTATTTTGGCAGGTGTGGATCCCCAAAGACGTTTTCAAAATTCAATCCATGACTTATTTCGTTTATTGGTGATGTGTGCTGATATATCAAAGCATCTCATCTGAAGATTACAGAGTCTTGGTTTGATTAGTTTAGCCTTGAGCTTCCAGAATGTAACCAAGAATACCGAAAGTAGGTCAAGAGTTTTTCCTGTAAAGATGCTGAAATCTATAAGCAGTTTACAGTAAATGCTTGAGAGCTTTTGAAGATTATAAATTATAATATGACTCTTGCATCCCATCTGATTGCAATTATGACATTGCTGTTGTCTAAAATCATGAAGGAATAACCGTAACATTTCCACGTACGCAAATAATTACGTCAGCAAATATAAAGCATTCATTTTCACGTGTAGAATATCTCAGAAGGTTGAGGGGAATCGCAAAATTATCCAAAAAAGATGCTTTCAGGTAATTTTTCAGTCTTTACATAGCTGTTTTACGTCTGTGTCACGTTTAAGTTTTTCATCGCAGATTAGAAATGATTTAATAAATTTGAGGGTTTTTTCTTTAATAAAGGACATTGTCATCATCATCACCATCATCACTCGGATCTCCTGGATCTCTGTCACGCCTCCTCCGCTCTTTTTTCCCCACCATCCCTCTCTCTAGAATAATCCTCTCTGTGAATCATAATGATGATGTCATTTCCTGTGTGTGTTTGTGCAGCTGGACCCAGCTGGTGGAGCTCCGCCTGATTATAAATCTCTGTATTTATTTATTTTTATTACAAATACCTTGTTCTATTACTACTACTGCTGCTACTAATATTACAACTTTTACCATCAAAGCTGAGAAGTAACTGAAATTTAGGCAAGTACAATACTTAAAGGACCATGCCGGTGATTTATAAACCGTTATAAGAGGCCAGAGGTCACATAGTTTTGACAGGAAGACAGGAGAAGTTGATAGGATCAGATTACTACTTTCACCAGTACAACTACTTCTACTACTAGATAGATAACTTTATTGTCATTCAAGGACACATGTAAAAAACAGTGCACTAGAACGAAATTTCG
>VXCM01002899.1:0-79420 GCA_014773175.1 Lucifuga dentata | reverse complement strand
AAACAAGTGAAAAAATATAAAAAGGACACTCAGAAAATATAAATACACTGTGCATCAGTTAAATACGAGAAAATATAAAACAATATATACATTAATGAAACAACGTAAACATGTTATATACATAAGTGAAACTGGAGTGAAATTGAAACTATATACAATATAGATTGCACAGCAGGAGAAATTGCACCTGGTTATAAATAATTGCACCTAATATAAATGGGTGTTTGCACAGTTCCCAATAAATATAAATGCAACTTATTGTACATGACTATTTCCTAAAATATACTACCTGAGTGGTAAATATTAGAATTGTTTTCCCTATATTCCAGACTGCCATTGATTTCAGTTCATCTAGTATGCTATTAAAAATCATCTTGTAGAGACTTGAAACACACTTCAGGTACGTATCTGTCACAGTGAAAACTGTGTCTATTTGGGCTGGATGATATAAATGAAATGTAATCGCATCGTGATATAAAACAATCTTTGATATAAAAGTGAGCGTGTAATATGAAATCGATAGAAAGTAGTGCTTGAATATAGCAAGCTAATGATGGCTCAAACAGCCAATAGCTTGTCAGAACTGGAACAAACTAGCCAATCTGGTGGCAGTGTCATAATAAAGCCTGCCCACTTCCTCAGAGCAGCATTTCACTAAAAGGTGAACACACTGCAGCCCATGTGGTGATATGTGAGTGAAAGTCAGATAAAGATGTCAGAAAGCGATGAAACTCCAGAGGAAAAAAATCAAATGATGATGAGAAAGTAAAGCTCAGCATCGTTACTGTCCCAAAGAAAGTGACGCTGTAGATAAGCAAAGTAAAAAATGTCAGCAGTGCAGCATCATTTTGGTGATTTAAAGTCTGACACAAAACAGAGCGGCCATGTTCACTGTAGAATTTGCTGACGAAGCACGGCTGTACAGCAAACATATTTTACTACCTGAAGTGCTGCTATCTTTACGGGGTCACACAGCAGCGACTTCAAACCCAAAACAAGCAGCAACACCTCAGAGACGCTCCACACCAGCAAACTATCTACAGTCTGTTTTTTCTGCCGTCGCACCATATGACCAAAACACAAAAAGACACAAAGATGTCACACATGCTGTAGTTTTTTTTTACTAGAAAAGATATGATGCCAATACAGATTGTTGAAAAAGAAGGATTTAGGATGCTGATTAAAGTTATTGACCAGAGATATCAGGTCGCAAACATCTTGGATTACTGTTTATTTAATGTGGATTTATTTGTTAAGGATGACTGTAATTTACAGTTTTTCAGTTCATACAATTGTTGGTTGTTTTTTACGTTCAGAACATGCATAAAGAAAATGTTAAAATAAATCTTAAAGGACCATATCAGAATCTTAAAGGACCATATCACTCACTTTGCATGTTTGAACCTAATACATTCAATTTTCATCCATGTTACCTTATTGACAGTCATTTCCCAAAGGAAAAAAACCGTATCTCAGCTTTCCTGATATTTTGCAAAATCTTTTAATCTTCCAAAATCAAATATTCAACTGATACACCCACCTTAAAAATCCATGTTTTGCCTGCTAATAGTTACACAGCCTTATGAAGTCACAGTCCTTTAAATTTTTCGATAAACGCAGGTCTTCTTTTGGGACTATATTCCCTGGTGGAGGCATACATTCTCTCCACACTTTTTATTGAGCTTAAATGCTAAAATTATGTAACTTCTAAAAAAAAACAAACAAAAAAAACCTGAATACACGTCTTGTTGGTGATGATGGATTACCTATCCCAAGAATGTTTCAACTATCAACAAGTTGATTTTAATAGCATACCAGAATGAACTGAAACCAATGGCAGTCTAGAAGGTAGGGAAAAACATTTTTAATTCACCGTTCCAGTAGTATGCTTTGGGAAATGATGGTCAGTAACATTATGTGTATGAAAATTGAATATATTAGGCTCAAACATGCAAAATGGGTGGTATAATCCTTTAAGTTCAAGTGACTTGAAATGCAGCATAATCTTTACCATGATTTATATCGTGATATATACCAATACTGATCAAAATAAAAAAATATATATATATACAGTATATTGTAATAAAAAGATTTTTCATATCGGCCAACCCTAATGTCTATTTTTTATTGAAATTTTTTATTTAACTGTTCTAACACAGAGCTGCAGCAAGACAATGTATATCTCCACCAGGACATATAGTCCTAGGAGAAGTCTTAAAAATGAATTAGAAGTGACCATCCCTCCTACATTTGGACATACATGCTAGCAGGTGAAACATTGAATTTTTAGGTGTGTGTGTATCACCTGAACATTTGATTTTGAAAGATTCAAAGATTAGGCAAAATAAAATACGATTTTACTTTTTGGAAATTGTCAGTAATGTAAAGTGTGTGGGTAGTAGTTATTGGGCTTAAACATGCAAAATCACAGGAATGGTCCCTTAAGAGACTGCAACGTGAGGTGTGTGTGTGTGTAAAATTGGTGATTTTGTTGGTCTTGGTGGAAGTATGTGGTCTCAGAGTGCCTCTGTTTAGAAAAGTTTTTAGAAGATTAACACATGAAAACACACAGATGTATACCGGCAGCGTGTTTATAGTTTCTGCTGGTGTTGTAGATAAGAATCAAACAGGCAGACTGTTGCAAAGTTTGTGTCAGAAACATTTTTGAGAAGAGTATCACTTTGGCTCCATTTGCATCTCTTTAAAGTAACACCTGATGATGTTTGCCATGGAGCCCCTGAGCGTGGCTTAGAGAATTCTCTGCTGTACGTGTTCAGTCACACCGTCTGCTGTGCTGCAACTGCCAAGATGTAATCTCTCTCTCTCTCTCTCTCTCTCTCTCTCTCTCTCTATTCAATTCAGTTTTCAATTCAAAGGTTTTATTGGCATGAAAGTTTCAAAAAAGAACAATTTTGCCAAAGCATCAAAGTACAAATACATTAAGTATTTTTGGACAATATAAACTATAGTATAAAAGCAGTAATAACACAAAATAAGTAAAATACACTATATAACAGATTCAAAATGTGAGTGTGTGTGTATGTGTGTGTGTGTGTGTGTGTGTGTGTGTCACAGTGTTATGTCAAGATAATTGTCATATTCAGTGGTTAATATATATATATATATATATATGTATAATATTCACTCTCTCTCTCTGTCTCTTTTCTCTGTCNAATATATATATATATATATATATGTATAATATTCACTCTCTCTCTCTGTCTCTTTTCTCTGTCACTCTCTCTCCATCTCTCTCTCTCTCTCCCTCTCCCTCTCTTTCTTTCTATATCTATATTTCTGTCTTTCTATCTCTGTCATTCTCTCTCTTTCTCACTCTCTCTCTCTCCATCTCTGTCTCTTTCTGTCTGTTCCTTTCTGCCTCTTTGTCTTTGTTTCTTTGTCTGTTTGTCTTTGTCTCTCTCTCTCTCTCTCTCTCCCTCTCTCTCTCTGTGGTAAAAAATAAGCAGCATAATTTCACCTTTACAGGTTTCAGGCTTAACTTCCTCCATGTGTAACTGAGCTCACGTCCTGCATGTCATTTATTTTACATTATTTTATGGACTGTTATTGGTGTTTTGGGACTTTTTTTGGAAATTATATTTATCCTTGTTTATTTGTAAAATAAAAGGTTCAAGTGTCCAGCTTTCATTTATATTTATCCAACAGATATATATATATATATTAATAAAGGTTACTATTTCTTTGTTCAGAAATTCATATTTGGCATCAAACAAGCAAGCTGTTGTTGCCAAATGTGGCATGTGTGTTATGTAAATATGCATTCAGGCTTTTCAGGAATATGTGTGATGAAGATCAGCGCTGAAACACAGCACGAAAACATCATCATCATCATCAATAAAAACTCTCCATTTTTTTTTTTTTTTTTNTTTTTTTTTTTTTTTTTTAATGTTTTGGTGGTTTTATATTATGCTGGTATATTTTATGTTGTTAAACCAAGTTGTGAATTACATTAGCAAACTGCAAATATAATCTATAGATATTTACATGTTTATATATCACCCACGTAACTATCAAGTGAATACATAAACATAAATTCAATGTAAGGAATTGCAACAACCCTGCAAACAGTCCTGTATGTGCAGCTAAACTGCATTGTCACATATGGATCCTAAAAATTCCAACATCCATGAATCTATACCTGTGTGGGGAAATCTTATGATAAAGGCCATTACACACCAGAGGAGAATAATTCATGCCTATATTTTGCACATTAATAATATTTTTCAAACTCAGTGGAGCTTGGATTTAATGGAGTCTTTCACATCAATGGCAGAGTTTCACTTGATGAAATTGTGGCATTTATTTTTCAGATCATGTTCAATATTTCCAACTTTACGTGTGAATGGAACACATTGGACAAGTCAAAGTGTTGTTTGCTGGTTATGTCACACTCAAAACATTCAACATGGCGGACTGATTTTTTTATTTTTTTTTGTCTGATTATTGGTCACGGAATGTTGTCCTGTGTAATAAAATGGACAAAAATGATAAAGACAAAGAGTATAAAGACAACATAGCTTCATTATGACAACAGTCTTAATGAATATTTACCTACAGTCATCCTGAAATTTGTCCAAAAACAGCCGCGATAAAGCATTAAAGGACCGTACCGTCTGTTTTGTATGTATGAGCCTAATATTCAATTTTCATACACACAACGTTACTGACAATCATTTCTCAAAGCTCTGGAATGGTGAATTAAAAATGTTTTTTCTACCTTCTAGACCTCCATTGGTTTCAGTTCATTCTGTACTAAAATCAACTTGTTGATACTTGAAACAAGCCACAAAAAGCCGTCTGGATACTGCTGACCTTTGACTTATATTTCAGGGAGAGTAGGGAAGTGTAGTCCAAAAATGGAGGAAGCGGTCATATTAGCTGTCTATCATCTGATTTTGTACAACCTGCTCTGCTGGAGTATAAACTGCTCCACAAAAAAAAAAAAAAAAANAAAAAAAAAAAAAAGATGCACATGGTTTATTACAGTCAGTCAGAGAGACAGGAATGGATCATACAAATATGTGACTTTATATAAACTTATTGTCCGGTTAGCCAGTGTTAGCTAGCTTTCTCATAGTAACTGGCAAATTAGCTTTGGTGTGTCACTGGCTAGCTAGCTGCCTAGCATGCATGCTAAGCAGCCAGTGACATGCAAGATTGTTGAGTGTTTTGTTATGTAAATATAGCCATATCAGCAAAAATTCATACACATGTCCTGTAATAAATAAAACTTTATGAAACTAATAATTTGTTGTTGACACTGTCTGTCAAAGGTGTTGATTCAGCTCTGTTCTCATTTCTGAGTCTGCTGATACGTTATTGGACCTGCAGGAAATCAAGCATCCAGCACCACGGATTTGCGAGGATGCGTGAATAAAATTTGGGTCACATATTACTAGTGTGATCGTAGGCTGAGTCAGGAGCGGATCTGCTTTCTTACTTAGGACAGCAGAGGACTCACAGTGGTTCTTATTCCATACAGCAGATTTATGATGCACAGCCTGATTTCTACTGATATGATGTGTCCAGGCATCATTTAACATCAGCTGTAACGCTCACCAGACATTTTGCTTATAACCACCGTATATTTTGTTAAATAGGGACAGACATATGATTTTTTTTTTCATTCCAGTAAGAAAATGAGTTGCAGGAGTTCTATGTAGTACACACCTTTCTTTTATTTGGGGGTGGTGTGTGTGTGTGTGTGTGTGTGTNAGAGAGAGAGAGAGAGAGAGAGAGAGAGAGAGAGAGAGAGAGAGATTGCATTATGTGAACGAGCCAAAGATGTCCAGGCTAATCTTTACACTGCTCATCAGATTCTTCTGCTGCAGTCTGAGGAAGGTGAGCTGCAAAATATTTCCAATATCAACATGAGGTAAAGAAAACACTCAAAATATCACTGTCATCAGCTGTGACAAGCTGAATCTGATTGGCTGGTAGAAGCCTTCACATTTTCAGCCAAGTTCCTCCATGCAGACATCCAACATTCTCAAACTTCTCAAACTTTACAAAGCTTGAGAAGTTTGCCCACTGCATAGATATGATTCGTTTTTGCACATTTATGCATTCAGCAAACTCCAATGCCACTTTAATTTCCTGTTGCCTAAAAATGTAGCAGCAGGTAGAAGCAGGATATGGTTCTCTACCTGCAGCAGGTGTCTCTGTTTTCCATGCAGGTTAATGTGTTTTCAGCAACTGAATGTGCTCACGGCTGACAGAATTTCACAGAAAATGTATTTAAATGTGACTGTGCATTTTCCTGTTGAGGATGCACACATGTACCTATGTACTGCTTATGTGCAGCGCTGCTTATACATTTCATATGAAATGTAGAATGACATCACCCAGGATAGATTCTTCCTCACGTTCCACTGAATCGGCTTAAAGGACCATACCACCATTTTGCATGTTTGAGCCTAATATATTCAATTTTCACACACATAAGGTTACTGACAATAATTTCCCAAAGCATACTACTGGAATGGTGAATTATAAATGTTTTTCCTACCTTCCAGACGTCCATTGGTTTCAGTTCATTCTGGTATGCTATTAAAATCAACTTGTTGATACTAGAAATACTCTTGGGATAGGTAATTTATCTTTATGAATAACACATATATTCAATTTTTTCGAAGGTTCATAATTTTAGCATTTCAGCACAATAAAAAGCGCAGAGTGAATGTATGTCTACACCAGGGAATATAGTCCCAAAACAAGACCTGTGTTTATGGAAAAATTTAAATGACCATGACTTCATAAGGCTGTGTAACTGTTAGTAGGTGAAACATGGATTTTTAAGGTGGGTGTATCACTTGAATATTTGATTTTGAAAGATTAAGAGATTTTGCAAAATATCAGAAAAGCTGAAATATAGTTTTATCCTTTGAGAAATGATTGTCAGTAACATAACATGTATGAAAATTGAACATATTAGGCTCAAACATGAAAAATGGGTGGTAGGGTCCTTTAAGCTCACATTTAGCACTGCCACTTGCTGCCGCTTAACATCAGAGGCCTATAATTGCTTGTATTTACGCACAATTATTTTCCCACACACATATATTCTGCGCATTCTCCCTCTTCAGTTGTGATGGATTAAAAGATATTGAAATAAATCCAATTCATTTTCCTTTGGGGATCAACAAAGTTTCATTTCACCTTAATTCTAAAGACATTTAATCATTTCTCATTGTAGGAATTATGAATTTGACAGCAAAGATTATGTTGCATTACATTGCGTGTTTATTCAATGTGCAGGTGCAATCACACAATTATTGACTTCAGCCCTTCAAAGTAAAGCTATCCATGTCACAAAACCTCCCTCTTACTGACAAATGAAAGCTTTTCACAATATTCTTGATGCCCCACAGAATCCTCCTGCCATGCATGATTGGTGATTTTGTACAGTAAAATACACTAAACCCCGAACATGTGCCTTTATGCTCAATCTCCCTGTAGCAAAATTCAGACCATGCTTGCACATGCTCCAAAAACAGGATACAATATGATTGTTTATTAAAGGTGGAGGATAAAAAAAAAGAGCGCCTCACCCTATAAAACAACAAGAAATAAAACAGCTCAAGTGTACCCATTCACTTGACATGACAGCTTATTATTTTGGTAAGCGAGTGAAAAGGGCCTGTTACATGCTTCTTTGACACTTTTTATTATCACTTGCACAAAAGCAACAGTGACAGACAAGGGGGGGGGAAGGGGGTGACCTGACAGTATTCCTACGGTCATTCATCATAGGTTGAGGTATCTGCATCATGCATTAGAGTCAATAAAGCCTTAGTGAAACTGGAGCTGATTTCTTGCTAAATTCCACCATTAGTCACAGGCCCATATTTCAGGATTAGCCAATCCTAAAAGGGGTAATTGTTGCAGAGGGGAACTCTAAAGGCTGTCTGAGGAAGCACATTCTCAAGTTTTAGCAGTGTTTGTTTAGATATCTTTTTTTTTTTTTTTTTTTTTTTAAATGGTGTCATGCCTGTGGATGTGTCATTCCTGCGTTTGAGGCCCTTTGAGGTTTCTGTGGAAAAGCATGAGCGATCTTGCTGCTGAGCACAAAAGAGGGGGCATTAGAAATGAAAAGGTTACTATGTTTTAAAAAGTCTAATGGTTACCTTCTGAAAGTTTTCAATTGTCACAAGTAAGCTTGCTTTCTTTCCTTTCAGCTCTGCTGTGATCACATTTTTCGTCAAGCTGAGGCGTGTAAAAGACAATATGACGCCACTGATCCACTTAAAATCCCTGCTGATATTTGATAGAAGCCTTAATCGTTATTTTGGGGACAAGTGGGACAAAGGCGCCTGCAGGAACACTGTCAGATTGAGTTCCATTTCAGTAGAAAGGCTAAACTTGAACATGTGTCATGCATGTTAAACCATTTGCAATTTAGGGAAATTTCCAGCGCTGACGAGAGAAAGCGCTGAAAGCCGAAAGTTGCAACTCTACACCGTTTGACTTTCCTCTGCAGTGAAAGGAAATAGTTCCCACTGAGCGCCGTGAAACAAGTAAACCATAACATTTGGTCAGCCTCTCTCGTGTGGTTTAAGGGAAACCAAAATATCCCGTTCGGAACAGGCTTCCACAGGCTCATGGTGCACGCTGAACTTCTCCTGAACTGTTGTTAATGATTATAACCCTGATA
Source organism: Lucifuga dentata (assembly GCA_014773175.1). Classification (NCBI taxonomy): domain Eukaryota; kingdom Metazoa; phylum Chordata; class Actinopteri; order Ophidiiformes; family Bythitidae; genus Lucifuga; species Lucifuga dentata. Next base: position 70,746 of record VXCM01002899.1, on the reverse strand, counting down.
TATGCGGGTATATATGGTAAATGAGGGCATACTTAGGAAGCCCCAGGGGCCTTGTTATGCTTTTGCTATTTCTTACAGCTTAAGGAGGTCCACCTGTTCTGCGTTAAGTCACACCATGTTACTGTTAACCTGGAATATTTTAAAAGTAACATGAAGGTAGGGAAAAAATCAGTGCTGTCAACATTTCTGATTTGATCATTTTGGTTCAAAAGTTTCATTAACACCACATAAAAAGATTCTCTTCTGCTCCATAATACATACAGATACACAGAAAGTATGATATATGTATGTCATTATGGAAATAATTATGTGTTTCAGCACACATGTATGGGCTAGTTAAATGTAGCCTTTGGACTCAGGATATAAAGAGTTGATGATAAAAGAAACACAGAAAGAAGAGATATAGGATAAAAAATATTTTTCCTGTGCTTTTTTCTTTTTCTCCTTGCATTGTTACAATAAAAAGCCTTTCAGTACTGAAATATGCCAACTAAAACATTGCATTCAGGGTCACTGAAAGCTGTATTAAGGATCTAGTGAGCATTATGGAAAGTAATCGGCTGTTAAAAAATAATTGCTTCACTGTTAAAGGACCATACCGGTGAATTTGCATGTTTGAGCCCAATAAGTACAAGCTCATATATGTTACGTTACTGACAACTAATTTCCAGAACATAAAACTGAATTTTAGTTCTCCTGTCATTTTTTTCAAATCCCCTAATCTTTTAAAATCAAATGTTCAGGTACACTCACCTTAAAATACAATGTTTCACCTGCTAACACTTATGCACTATTGTAGAAGATGTGATCATTTTAATTTGTCGATAAAAGCTGTCTGGTACTGGAACTATATTCCCTGGCAGAGACATACATTCTTCCATGCAGCTCCATGTTGGATTGATTAAATAAAGTTACTTCAGCAAAAAAACCCGAATAGACATGTTTTTGCTGTGATGGATTACATATCTCAAGCATGTTTCAAGTCTCTACAAGTTGATTTTAACTGAAATGAACTGAAACCAGTAGCAGTCTGGAAGGTAGGAAAAAAATTCTGAAATTTACTGCTAAAGTATTATATTTTGGGAAATAGCTGTCAGTAACGTAACATGCATATGGATTGTATACATTGGGGCTCAAACATGCAGGATCGCCGGTATGATCCTTTAATTAATGAATAAAGCCTGACTTTCATGTGTTTCTCTAAAGTGTTCAGATGCTGTTCGGCTGCCAGGTTTCATCGACGCTGTTCACACATATTTCACCTTCTTTCATCGAAAGGTTTATACAGCTCTCTGCTTTGACTGCTAGCAAATTCCTCCTGATGGCTGCAGAGGGCCTGCTGGGCTCTGGCTGGCTGCCAGCCCTGATGCACGTACACTGCAATTTGCCTGAACAAACTGATGCCAGCTGTATTCTGGAAAATACATCACTATGACAATTTCAGGCATGTTTGGCTTTTGAAAAGGATTTGATGGCCAATTCTAGATGTTGCTATCTGAATAAAAAAATAAATATATCAGCCTGATTTATCTCTGTACACCTCTCAGATATGGTGTTCAGCTTTGTTTTGTTTTTCATGCACAATTATTTCAGCAGGAAAGTGTCAGGAGAGTGATAGTGGAGTAACACTGTCACCGAATGTAATTTGAATTGCGTCATCTTAGAGAAATTATCTGTGAACAGAATGTTTTTAACAGAACCCTGTCATATGGACATAAATTATATTGTGGCAATGAATTCATTTTCACACTTTATTAATACATGCACACGTCTTACCAATTTGTTCCCTTATTTTTGTGAAATCGTGGCCATGTTTTACCAATTTTTCCCTTATTTTAGCGAAATTGTGGCCACGTTTTAACAATCTGTTCCCTTATTCTAATGAAATCGTGGTCACATTTTACCAATTTGTTCCTTTATTTTAATAAAATCATGGTCATGTTTTACCAATTTGTTCCCTTATTCTCATGAAATTGTGGTCACATTTTACCAGTTTGTTCCCTCGTTTTAGTTAAATTGCAGCCATGCTTTATCAATTCATTAATTTTTTTTTTTTTTTTNTTTTAATTACTCTTGCTCCCCCTTGAAATAAACACAGTCAAGCCACATCTAGAAATCACTTGTACACTTGTTCTGAACTTTATGGTAATAGCTTTGAAACAGCTGCACTAGTAATCTAGGTAGCCTATCCAATAAAAATAGGAATTAAGATGAGATTTAGATGAGATGAAATGTTATTATTATTATTATTATTATTATTATTATTATTATTATTATTATTATGATTACATCATATAGTGTACATCATCTCATGGAGTATCTTTCCTACTTTAGTTTCAAACTCAGCAGTTCCCCTGTAAGCCCTGCCTGAAATGAGAAGAAAAACAACAGCTAAATACTTAAAGACAGCATCTTTCCACAGCGACGTGTTGATCCTGGCCTGTGGATCTGCAGCTCATAGTTGGAATAGTTACAAAGAAAAGTCATTTGGATGGCCGCCAAACACTGAACATCGCTGATTCCTCTCAGCTTATCCATTAAAGTTTAATGCCACAAAACAAGACCCTGACAAATATGACGGGCCACTTTTTTCGTGAGCAACAACGAGTCCTCACAGGTTTAGTCCAGGTGAAAAAGTTACACACACATCAGCTCTGAGAGGGTAAAAACACCTTTAGAATGTGCAGAACTATGATTACCGCCTGAAGAATGGTGAGGATTTGTATTGTGAAAGGGCTAAGAGAAGAGAGGAGGGACACTTTGACAAGCTCTTTGTGCGCTTAGGAATCACATATTAATTGCTGTGCTGGGAGGCTGCTGTCGCTGTCGGGGGATTTGGCGTGTGGTGCCAGGTGAAATACCATAAGCCTGAATTCAACAACCAAATACTTGTCTCGCGTATTGTCCTCTTAAAGTAAGTGCTGAGTCTTGAGTCAAAGGATGAGGGCTGGTGTATCTGAGGGCAATGTTTTATCCCATTTATCCCGTCTGTCATTACCTGAGTAATGAGTTAAGCTCCAAAACCTGCCAAGTGGCACAGGGTTGACAAAACCTGTATCATCTTCTCCTCACACACGGTGAAACTGATGAGAAAGATTTGCTTTGCAGCCAATAACCTGAAAATACCTAATGGTGATATTCAGAGCTGCTCACTTCGCTTTATAATCCACAGCAGTGTTTATGAGACACAGTGACGGCAGGGATTCAATGCAAAGTATGAAAATCAACCCTAATATAACAGGAGAGCAGAAATATTGATGCTTTTAAACAGGTTTTATTTTTAAATTCCAAAATTATGTGACGAGAGAGTTTCCAACCCCAAGGGACCCTGCATAGGACAAGCTAGAGTAGAGAGAAAGGATGGATGGATGGATGGATGGATGGATGGATGGATGGGCAGGTGGGGTGGATGGATGGATGGATCACTGTACAGGTGGTGGATGGATGGGTGGACGGATGGATGGATGGATGGATGGATGAGCACGTGGGTGAATGGATGGATTAATGTGCAGGTGTGCATGGATGAATGGATGGGTGGATGGATGGATGCATTTTGGATGGATGGATGGATGCATGCATTTTGGCCCATGCTGTTCATCAGGGTTCTCAAACTGAACATGTAAAACAAAATGAGTGAAACTCACAAAATATCAGGGCAACTGCACAGTGTCACACTAAATAAGCACCATGATAAAATGAAACCCATTCATAAAGCTTTTCTTATGTTAATCAGAGCACCGCTGTCACATTAAGGTAGCGTTGTTATCAGGTGTGTCTCAGGTAAAAGCCAAAGAAGATCAGGCCGTCAACTCTCAGATCTGGCTGTCAACTCTCAATATGAGCCCAATGCCGTGTCAACCCATTGTTGTCATGGAGACAAGTTGACACTGAATGTGATTGGACCAAACCAAAGCAGAGCAGACATTCTCACACAGACATGGAGCAGTCGGACATTCAGAGGGCTGCTTGTAGTAGAGAAAGTGAGGAATTTTGCCTCGTTGCATTGCAGCGATAGCTCACAGATAACACAAATATTACATATGAAAAGTATAATTTGCTCAGAGTCCTGAGACAGTTGTGGTTTGTTCCGAATCTGGAGTGGAGTCCGGATTTTGAGGATGACTGCAATAGAGTGTTAACATGCAGAGCATCTGTGGTTATGAATAGGAGCTTTTTTTTTTTAATATAGTTATGTGATTTTAGACCAATCGCATACTAGACAAAAAAACAAAAAACAAAAAACCAAACAAAAAAAAAAGNTTTAGACCAATCGCATACTAGACAAAAAAACAAAAAACAAAAAACCAAACAAAAAAAAAAGCAGCATCACAATTGTCACCTTTTCCTCTGAACACACATAGACATATTCCTTTACAGATGAAGACAAACACACACCTTTCCTCACACTCTATCACTCCCTAAATCACTTCCTGTGCAGGCTCAGCGGACGAACCCGAGATAAAGTGATCTCCAAAAACTCACAGATGTTTGCCATGCAACCCCCTCACACACACACACACACACACCCAAGCCGCAAAAGATTCACTGTGACAAGTCCAAAACACATGCTGGCTTCCACTTTGCAGGTTTTCGCTTCTGCTACAAGTTAAGAAAGTTGGAAACACATTTGGATAAAAGCAGCCAGACTTGGCCATTCTTCTTTGACTCATCCGTTTCATCCACTTCCAGAAAGTGGCGAGAAGAAGAACACATCTCAGGTGCAAATGTGATTAACAGACATGTATCAAAAAGCAAAGCAGCAGCTCTTTCTTATTTGTTGCTTCAGGTTTATTTACAGCTTGACTCTGCTGACTAATGTTGTTATCTGCAAGCTTCTTCTTCTTCTTTTTTAAATCTTGCCAACATTTTTGATTGTCAAAGCACAGTTGCTTCTCCACAAATCTATCAATCTTGGGCAGTACTATGATATCCTAAAACTGCAGGACATTTAAAAAAAAAAAAAAAATCTCAGCTACATGAATCTTCTACGGGTTTTAGCTCCCTTTATGTGTGGGAAAACCCTTAAAGGACCATACTGGTGATTTTGCATGTTTAAGCCCAATAAATACTACCTGGATCCACATTATGTTACTAACAATCAATGTCAAAAACATAATAATGTATTTTAGTTTTCCTGTTTTTCTAAATCCCCTAATCTTTCAAAATCAAATGTTCAGGTGATACACACACCTTAATATTCAGTGTTTTGCCTTCTAACATGTATTTCCAAATGTAGAAGGAACAGTCATTTTTAATTTCTCTGTTAAAGCCGTCTTCTCCTGGGACTATATTCCCTGGCAGAGACATACATTTTCTTCTATGTAGTTGTTGGACCAGTTAAATAAAGTTACTTTAACAAATAAATTGAATTAACATAATGTTTTTTGTGACGGATTATTTATCTCAAGCACATTTCAAATCTCTACAAGTTGATTTTAATGACATGCTGGAATGAATTGGAACCACTGGCAATCTGGAAGGTAGGAAAAACAACAGCTCAAACACCCAAAATCGCTGGTATTATCCTTTAAGGGCTTTTAGTTTTCTTTTATCATTTACCAAGATACATCTGTATCTCCTGTCTTTCTTGTAATAACAGCTTTAATAATGACCAGTAGAACACCTGCAACAAAAAACGCAACTACAAAGAGACGTTCTGTGACAGCGTTTCCCATTTCTTCTCCTCTCAGCCTCGTGACCCCTGCACCATCTTGGAAAAAGATTTCAGCGCAGTTCACTCTGGACCAGACGCTGGTCCCTCGAGCTCGTTCAAAAGCAGCTCTCGCAAATTGAGCGCCGGCATGCAGACGTTGAAGGTGGGGTAAAGTAGGGCACAGTGCACCTGCCCATAAATCTTGCTGGAGTTTTTCTTTCATGAGAAACACTTGAAGGGAGGAATAACAAGCAGCGGTCAGAGGGCTGAGGGATTAAAGCGGAGAGAGAGAGAGAGAGAGAGAGAGAAGCCAGTTGGCCGAGAGGGATATTTAGGAAACCCTTTACTGCAGCAGTTAGAGCCAAACTGGACACTTCTGAGATCCAAACAAATCAACCAGACACTAAAAGTCTGCTTTTCCAGTAGTGTGTTTTAATGCGGATTTCTCTGTAATAACTCTTAATGAGGAATAATAGTGAGTTTTAACATCAATAAACTGAAAATGTCAAAAGGTATTAAAGGACCATATGAGCGACTGTGGATGTTTGAGCCTAATATATTCAATTTTCATACATGTTACATTACTGACAACCATTTCCCAAAGGANTTGAGCCTAATATATTCAATTTTCATACATGTTACATTACTGACAACCATTTCCCAAAGGATTAAACTGTATTTCAGCTTTCCTGATATTTTGCAAAAATCTCTTAATCTTTCAAAATTAAATATTGAAGTGATACACCCACCTTAAAAATCCATGTTTCTCCTGCTAATAGTTATGCAGCCTTATGAAGTCATGGTCATTTAAATTTTTCGATAAATGCAGGGCTTCTTTTGGGACTCTATTCTGCAGTGGAGACATACATTCACTCCACGCTTTTTATTGCGCTTAATTATGAAACTTTGAAAACTTGCTAAAATTATGAAACTTTGAAAAAACCTGAATATACGTCTTGTTGGTGATGATGGATTACCTATCCCAAGAACATTTCAAGNGAGAATGAAATGAAACCAATGGAGGTCTGGAAGGTAGGAAAAACATTTTTAATTCATCATTCCAGTATGCTTTAAGAAATGATTGTCAGTAACGTTACATGTATGAAAATTGAATATGTTAGGGTCAAACATGCAAAATGGCTGGTATGGTCCTTTAATGTCTAATGATCACTGACTCAATTATTACATCTAATAACAATGATGACAGTGATAAGAGAAAGAAAAGAGAAGGTGATGTTAAGAAGAAGAAGAAGAAGAAGAAGAAGAAGAAGAAGAAGAAGAAGAAGAAGAAGAAAAAGAAGAAGAAGAAGAAGAAGAAGAAGAAGAGGAGGAGGGCGAAGAAGAAGAAGAAGAAACCAAAGATAAGAAAGAGAAAACAGAAGGTGAAGAACAAAGAAAGAAAAGGAGAGAAAGAAAAGAAAGGTAGCAAAAGAGAGGAGCAGAAGTGAAAAACAGAACAGGAAATGAATATGAATAATTTATGTCAATCATATTTTCTATTCAGCTCAGTAAAGCCTTTGTAAAGACTTTGCACGAATATGAAAAAAACAAGATCCACACAAAAACAGGCAACGCTGACGTAAACTGTACATGTGCGTTTGCTTGTGTCCTCTCATATTAAATATAGCTTTTTACATGATTTAAATGCCACCTGTCTTCTCTGTTTAAACAGCCATTCCATCATTTAAACAAGAAAGTGGCCACAGTGTCAGCGGCGGCCATTCAAATGAGCCGTGAGATCAGATAACCCACAGCCAGAGAAAGCAAACAGCCCACTGCCAAATGTGGCACATGGAAAACTAATTATGACACCGCTTTTGTTTGTACACACCTGTGGATAATGGTAGCGTGTGTGCATGTGGCAGTGTGTGTGTATGTGTATGTGTACATGTGTCAGTGAGTATTTTTGAATGACTACTTAAATAAAAAAAATAGGGAGAAAGAAAATGAGTTTCTAATGTTTCATCTCATTTTTGAGTTTTGTTCCATAATAATGAGACATGAGACTGTCAAAAAAAAAAAAAAAAAAAAATCACGTTGAAGAGATGTGAATTAAAATAACAGATTATTATTATACCAATGCATTTAACGTTTCAAATTGACTTGGTGGTGTTTGATTTCTTGTTATTAGTTTTATGTTTTGCACATTACAATATTTAAAGATACCAGCACTGACTGATTTATACTTAGGAAGTTTATATGTTTACCCCTGTTATATTTTCTAGAATGAAAAGAATATATTCTAAAATATTTGAAAAAAGAGAAATCGAGTTTAACCAAAGTAACTGCAGAGTTGAAACTTTTTTTTTAATTTAAAGTAAAATACCAAAAATTATAAAAAGAGAAAGAAAAGAGTGTAAAAATGACAAATACCCATCATAATTTACCAAAAGCTGTAAGTGATTTCTTCAAGCTGATAAACATAAAAATGCAGAAAAGTGCCAAAATTTCAGCTTTTTAAATACTGCAACATTAAACAATTTATATTGTGCTCGAGAAATCTTGAAAATCATTTATAGATTGTCTAAATTTGATCGACTAATCAATTCAACTAATTGTTTCAATGCTACATGAAATAGATATTTATAGTTATATCAATCAAATCAATCAAACTTTATTTATATGCCACCTTTCAGACAAGACAATGCAATTCAAAGCTTTACAGGTGATTGGCAAATTTCAGAAAACAGAATATGAGACTAATGTACGCCAAAATCATATTAAATAAAAGCAGTGATAAAACATATCATATATTACAATATAGGGGGAAATAAACACAGAATAGATGGTCATTTTATAAAAATCTAATATCTTTAGTCTTTGCTGCCATACCAAAGTCAAAGTTATGAATTAGGAACATAATCCTTTTTTTCCCTTTTGTAAGAAATGAAAAAGAATAGGATTTACTAAAGAACAACAGGGAAGAAAGATGAATTTGAGCTGCTTTGTGACCTCATTTGCATTGGTAAATAAGCATACACTCGTTTTGTCCATTCATGAAAAAAAAAACCTGTGGAGCTTGAATCGTCATGCGAGTCATGCAAGTGACTCGTCTATACTGGAGTCTTTTTTCATGGAGAAGTTCAAGGTCAATGGAAGCTGCAGCCACTAATCCTTTCACTGCCAAATGACTAGGCAAGTCTTTGCTGGCTGGGTAATTTTGAGGGCGGCGGTGGCTTCAACTGCAAAGTTAATTAGGTTTGTTTATTTGGGTAAAATTTATATTCAGGAACTTTGTGCATATCCTTCTGGGGGATGTATATTTAAAAAAAAAAAAAAAAGACAGAATTGTTGAAGAGAGGAAGTTCAGATCAAAACTGAAATGTGAGGCCTGCAAATGGAGACCTGTCAGGATGGAGTGATCTGAAGGTTATTTAAGTGTCATCCCTGATGCTGCATGAGATAGATAGATAGATAGATAGATAGATAGATAGATAGATAGATAGATAGATAGATAGATAGACCAGTTTTGAACTCTACAATGTAAAAAGGACAAAAAAATAAACGTGCATTCTTTGCATGGCTTGCCTTTAAAGGACCATACCGGAGATTTTGCGTGTTTAAGCCCAATAAATACTAACATAATGCAATACATATTACGTTACTGACAAACAATTTTTGAAATATAAAACCTTATTATAGTGTTGCTGTTATTTTACCAAATCTCCTAATCTTTCAAAATCAAATAAATAAGGTGATACATCTGCCTTAAAACTGAATGTTTCATCTGCTAACATGTAGAAAGCATGGTCAAGCGTGTTGCAAGTCTCTACAAGTTGATTTTGATAGTGTATACTGGAATTAACTGAAATCAATTACAGTCTGAAAGGTAGATTTTTTTTTTTTTTAAATTTACCACTCAAGCAGTGTACTTTGAGAAATAATTATCTGTAACCAAAGTGTTTGCTGGTTGTATCTATATCAGACTCAAACGGCAGAATTGCTGGAATTGTCCTTTAATAACTTCACGTTATCATCACCTGATTTGTCTCTATTTATATGACCCTAAGTAATTGCAATATAAATTGATCTTTGCATTGAATTACTCTCTCCATGGTATGTTTGTTCTGGTAATTTATGAGAACTGATGATCAACTATATACGTAACTCTGTGTTAAAGCATGGTTACAATCTGCTGATACAACTGCTATCCACTGCTGCCACCTTGTGTTCACCTGTATGAACAGCATCGCAGGATAAATGGTTTATCCCCACTTCACTTAACCATTCCATTTACCCCTTAAATATCTCCTTAAGTAAGTTTAGTTTGATTTAAAAAAAAAAAAAAAAAAGGTTTCTACATCGCACAACATCACAATATGTGTTCTAAGACTTCAAATGATGCTTTCATTGAGACTAATATTCAAACCTGACAGTTCAGTGGCTGCACCATTATATTTTATATATTATACATCATACTTCAACACCAACATTACAGAACAGCAATGGTTATTTACTTTTATTTACAATTATAGGTCTTGTAAGTCTTCAATTCCAGGTTTTGTGCTTATTTCTGGTGATGCTGCAACATTCTAATCATCCTTTCTATATTATGTCACATAATATACATATACTATCATGCATTGTCTGTTTTTCTTTTTCTCTTAACCATGTGTTGCACGTTAGAGTGTGCAAACTAAGGATCTCGTTCATTTTACAGGACAATGTTGCTTGTGCATCTTACAATAAAGGTTTATTTTTTATTTTATTTATTTATTTGTTTTTGCTTATAGATGTAGTGGGTCTCCTACGTTAAAGAGCTGCTTTAACTTCCAAACATGACTGGGAACACACTCCCTCCAATTTTCATTACAGTTTTTTTGTGCTGTATTATTTGTACCATTTGAGTTTTTATTTTATCGTTTTTAAACATTTTACATTTTTTTTTAAATGTTTGTTTTTGTAAATTGCTTATTACTGCCATTGCTTATTAATATGTCTATTTGTATTGGCTTGTTTTTGTGTTTCACTCTTGGTGATCTTCCTCCTCTTTGACATCCAATGATTTATTAGCTTTAAATAGAAAATGGTAGTGTGTGTGTGTGTGTGTGAGAGAGAGAGAGAGAGAGAGAGAGAGAGAGAGAGAGAGAGAGAGGCACACAAACACAAAATTTACAGACAGGAGAAAAAAAGAGCTGCTTATATCTAAAGTATTTTATGATTAACAATAGATATTGTTTTTGTTCTTGAACAACTGAGTTTATTTTTACATAAATTATTTGTTCCGTATATTAATATATCATTTAACCATACAGACACTATATAGTGGAGTTTTTCCTCTAACTACAGTGAATAAGAAAGGCTATAAAGGTGTAACCCACTCTACAGTCACATTAAAATCAATTAATTTATAGTAAACTTTTACATGAGTATTCCTGTTTATAATCATAATCATGGGCACTTAACTACAACGTTTTTATTTCTTTATTTATGATGTTGACATTTTTTAATGCGAATTTTATTTAACAAAGAAAAACAAACAAACAAAAAAAGACAAACAAAACAAACAGCAGTGGAATCTGACGATTACACTAGCAGAAATAAATTAAACAATACAATGTACAAAAATATTAAAAATAGCACATATATTTATATTTTGAGAGGCATAAAACACTGTTAGTGTCTTGTTTGGTTTCATTTTCAGATGCAAAAAAAGTGATGGTTTGCGATTGCGAATTTCTATGAATATAACTTTTAGCATAATATAATTAGATATATTGACTAATAATATAGTGCTGAAAGCTTTAGCAGAAGAATAATTAAAGAAACCAAACAATATATGATCATAGGAACCTGAAAATACTGAGTCAACATATTAAGAAACAACTTAATCACAAAGTTAAGGGACTTGTCTACAGTACAGATACATACTTTAAGGAAAGATTTTTCAGCCAATCACCGTGGAGGGGGGCGGGACTTCCTCTGACACTTGACAAATCAGCGATCACAACACAAATTTTTTTTTTAATATGTCAGCAAAACAACACCGAGGGGGAGTGAACTTGTAGACAGCAGTCATATTTTGGGGAATCATTAATTACCTTATTTTTTCATACACTTGTGCTGTTTGAGTTCTGGCGGAAAGGTAGGTTGTCCGACAGCGCTCAAAATTTGATAAATGTTAACAGCTAATGACCCAGTTTACGGCGGACTGTCCAAACTTTTTGACTTGGGCACAGTTCGCTAATGTTAGCTGGAGAGTCATCAGACAGCACTCAGAGCTAGCGCCACCCAGGCTAGCTAGCTAGCTTGCTAGCTAGCTGGATGCTATGCTAGCGAACGCTAGCTAGCTGTTTAGCTGTGTACGCCAACGACCGAGCGAAGCAGACAGTCTGTGACATAAGCCATATATTACCTGCTGTTTGCAACTGCGCAGTGTTAAAGGTTATCATTAAGGACACGCTAGGAGCTTGGGTTTAATCTAAACTTTGATTTTTAGCTGCATATTCTTGATGGCCACCAGATTTAGGGAAGCCATGATCCAGTCTAAGTTGGCTCCACGAATGTTAGTTAACTTGCTTTGCTAGTTATTGTGGAGTAATGATTAGGAAACAACCATATAACGCTAAGTAGGCATTGTCTATACGTTTAGCTGTTGGTAATGCATGGTCCAGATTTGTGATTCATTGTGTTAAAACTTGATGGTTGTTTTCAGCGTAACCTTTGCGCCACTTAATCACAGCAGCTCATACTGTATATTGGTTTTATGTGCTCTTGATAACTTTCTCCGCACCACTAATAACTCTGTTTTTGCATCTGTGCTGTAATTTTGCTGTTTTTGCTTTTGCCGCAGTTTCGATAACGTTTCAGAGGTTGAGGTTGTGCGTAATATATTCATTAATAATAAATAATAAAATAATTATTTGTCAAACCACTAGGAGCACTGCTGCTTCGTGGTTAAATTTTGTAGCTCTTTTTCAAATTTATGAACACAACTAAAATCAACCTTTTGTGTAGCAGATTCCATGTTTTCTCCATTTATTATGTATGGTGATTAAAGAAAAAACAAAAAGTATCTTAACCTACATTGAAGCTGCCACAACTGTGCACATTACCATAGATTGTACATCTCTGAGGAACTACTGGAGGGAAAAACACCAATAACACCTCATTTGATGTTTGATGATGTGATTGAGGGTGCTGTCTAGCACATCTTTCATCTTCCATCAATGGGTTGAGAACAAGTGACTGCAAAGGCCATAGAATGTGATTTGCATCAATGTTAAATTATCAAACCTAGCAGTGACCCCTCCTGCCCTGTGGATGGAGGCATTGTCATCTTTAAAGAGATCACACCCATCAGGATAGAAATGTTGCATCACTGGACAGAGAGGCAATCGCCCAGAAAAACTTTGTGTAGATTTGAAGTGACTCCTCTCTTTAGGGGACAATACTACGCCAGCAAAATCCTTCCATTTGTGTCTCTTTCAAAGTCAATTAGATATTTTTCTCTTGTCATCTCGTTACAAAATCAGGGTTAACTGGGTCTGCTCAGTATCTTTATACATGCCACAGAACATAGTTGGGTGTTATTTGCTTAACAGACCACACCACCCATTTTGCATGTTTGAGCCTAATATATTCAATTTTCATACAGGTAAAGTTACTGACAATCATCTCCCAAAACATACTACTGGAATGGTGAATTAAAATGTTTTTCCTGCCTTCCACACTGCCATTAGTTTCAGTTCATTCTGGTACGCTATTAAAATCAACTTGTTGATACTTGAACCATTCTTGGGATAGGTAATCCATAGTCATGAACATCAGCGTATATTCAGGTTTTTTCGAAGTTTTATAATTTTAGCATTTAAGCTTAATAAAAAGCGCAGAGTGAATGTATGTCTCTACCAGGGAATATAGTCCCAAAAGAAGACCTGTGTTTATCAAAAAATTTTAACAATGTGACCTTCATAAGGCTGTGTAACTATTAGCAGGTGAAACATCAATTTTTAAGGTGGGTATATCACCTTGAATGTTTAATTTTGAAAGATTAAGAGATTTTGCAAAATATCAGGAAAGATGAAATACGGTTTTATCCTTTGGGAAATGATTGTCAGTAATGTAACATGTATGAAAACTGAATATATTAGGCTCAAACATGCAAAAAGGTTGGTATGGTCCTTTAATTTGTCCCCATCAGTAAATTGAAAGACCTGTACAGGTCCACAATGCATGTTTAAGGGACAATAAATGTGGTTTTGCATGTTTGAGCCCAATATGTCTATATAACCCGTACATTACAAATAACCATTAAAGTAAATATTAGAATTGTTTTTACTACCTTTCAGTCTGCCATTGGTTTCAGTACAGAAATGAAATGGCAAGACTTGAAACATGCTTGAGATAAGTAATCCATCACAGCGAACATGACATCTGTTACATTTTTTTGTCATAGTAACTTTATTTAACAGTCCAACATGGAGCTGCAGGGAAGAAAATGCATGTTTCTGTCAGGGAATAGTCCCAGGAGAAGATGGCTTTTACTGAGAAACTGAAAATGACCGTGCCTTCTAAAATTTGGCTTAAATGTTAGCAGGCAGAACTTTGGATTTTAGGGTCGGTGCATCACCTGAACATTTGATTTTGAAAGATTGGGAATTTGGAAAAAGATAACTGGGTTTATGTTTTAGAAATTGTTTGTCGGTAACATGAAGTGTAATGCGGTTGGTATTTATTGGGCCTAAACATGCAGATTCTAAAGTATTGTCCATTCTGAGCATGATACTCATTAGCTCATTACATTTTTAAGCCGTTTGATTATACACAGCTGAATGGCCCATTTTCGCAGACCATTCAGTGTGGTTACCATTTCATTGGTTAGTTAAAACTTTCCATCCCTAATATGTAAGCGTAAACTTAAAATAAATTCAAAACCAATGTAGTTGACAAAGTTGTTAGCTGGAGGCGGCTCTGGGTTGTCTTTGCTTTTGCTGCTTGCTCAGTTACGTGCAAGACATTTTGCAATGCAGACAGAGCAGCAAGTGAGCTGTGCAGGGCAATGTTGAAAAAATTGATTGAAGAGAAGAAAAAATAATATGTTTGAAAAGAAGAAATGGTTTTTCAGATGGCCGATTTTTTTTTTTTTTTTTTTTTTTTTTTTTTTTTTTTCCACTGCATGAGGAAACTAAAGGCAAAAGAGGTAAATGTAGGAAGGATATTTGAGCTTCGCTGTAGATGAAGATCAGTTACTCAGGCAGTAACAAAAGGACAATCTGAGAACAGCAACAACGCTTTCATTAGTATTTCTTTGCTCAGTTGTCCTGCCTCCATCTTAGAATCAGAACATTCTACCTTCAGGAAACGCACACAATGGAAATTTTGGCCGATAGAGCGGCATTGTAATGTAGCTATTTATAACCACTCTTATTAAGTTAGTAGGAAGGCACCAGCTTTGATGTTCAAATGAGTGTTATAACCCTGTTCTACAACATCAACACCCTTTGACTTCTATCTTGTTGAAGCTATCCAGTATCCCTCCTGGCCGTTCTGTAGATGTCCACCCCTACAGACCCGTCAGGTGGAATGTCCCATCCCGGTCCATCCCCAGGGGCTGGTCTCTCTCCAGGACCCATGCTGGGCCCAAGCCCCGGCCCAGACCCCTCACCAAGCTCCGTTCACAGCATGATGGGTCCGAGTCCCAGGCCGAGCACCCCCAGTGCACCTCACGGCATGCAGGGCCAGGGACAAGCAGAGTATGGCCAGGACGCCATGTATCCCATGCACAAGGTACTGCGTGTGCACTGCCACCAGTTTCTGCTGCTGCTGTTGTTGTTGTTGTTGTTGTGTGTGTTGTGTATCACCATGGTTTCATCAAAGGGCTCAGTTGTAACTGTGCGTGTTTTAATTAAATAGTTGTCATCTGTAGCCTCTCAACAGCACAAACACTGTTTCCCTCAGGTCGAGAATTTATTCATCACCGTTAATTTCAAGGCAAGGCAAATTTATTTATATTGTGCAATTCAAACAGAGGCAATTCAAAGTGTGCATTACACAAACAAAATACATTAAAACAACATTTAAAAGACAATAAAAATAAAGCAGCATTTAAAATACATTAAGAACAAAATAAAGCAACATTCAAAAACCAACAGTAAGATAAGGTAAAAAAAAAAAAAAAAANGAAAAAAAAAAAAAAAAAGTTAAGGTAAAAGCAAATAAAATAATCTATACTGTGATTACAGTGAAATTAATCAAATTGGCCCCAGATTAAATTGTAGTACAAAGTTTAATTAAAAGCAGTGTTAAAAAGAAAAGTTTTGAGTCTGGTTTTGAAAGCAGTTACAATTTTCATGGGCAGAGAATCAGCTGCAAAACAGAACTGAGTTTACAAGTTACTCTAATAACAAAAATCTAGGTTGAAATTTAATCTTTTTGGCTGGAATGTCAGTTGTTTGCCTACTGTGTTATCTCAAGGACCACTCTTTATTAAAGTTATCCAGTTTGATCTATCTATCTATCTATCTAGCTAGCTAGCTAGCTGTATGTGTATATATGTGTGTGTATAGATATATAATTGTTTTTGTTCTTAGCCTTGGACACTGTTGAAAAATCATTGTATTTTTCGACACACAATGCAAAATAAACCTGTTTAACATTATTTTAGTTTCATCACAGTTTGCAGTTGTATGCGTATGTATTTTATTCAGTTTTGCATTCTAAATAATTTTTCTGAAGAAAAGGTGGAATGTACCAACAATGAATTTTGAACTTTTTTTTTTTTTTTTTTTNTTTTTTTTTTTTTTTTTTTTAGTCCCTGGAGGGGATGAATGACAAGACCATGGCTGACACGATGCACTTTGGTCACATGAAGGGCGTGGGGATGCGGTCTCTCCACAGTGGAATGGGTCCTCCACAGAGTCCAATGGATCAGCACAGCCAAGGCACATCTTCACCTTTTATTTGTTCAGCTAAAAGTGTGTGTGTGTGTGTCTGTGTGTTTGCGCACATAAAAGTAAAAATTAATAGCAATCGCCTTACTCACCTGAGTATGTCATAATACTAATGTGTCTGATTCAGTTTCTGTTGCTTGGCAACATCAGCATTATGATTGATCAGAATTTTGGTGGTAATGCTTTGAATACATTTTGGGTTTGTAGAATTAATCAAATTCTCACGTGCTGTAGGATACATGTCCCCCCACCCATCACCGATGAGCATCCACGAGCACGCCTCCAGCCCCATGACTGGAGGGGGAGTTGGTGGGGGGCCAACGCCTCCGCACATGGCTTCCTCACAGCCGGGCCCTCTCATGCCCATGGATCCTCAAGGAGCCATGCCCAACATGTCCGGCATGGCTCAGCAGGGTCGCGGGCCTTCAGCCTTCAGTCCTGTCCAACTACAGCAGCTCAGAGCCCAGATCCTGGCCTATAAGATCCTCAGTCGCGGACAGCCCCTGCCCGAAAACCTCCAGTTGGCTGTTCAGGGCAAGAGGAGCCTGCCCACCATGCAGCAACAGCAGCAACAACAACAACAGCAGCAGCAGCAGCAGCAGCAGCAGCAGCAACAGGCAGCTGGTGGCAGCCCTTACAACAGACCTCCAGGTAGGAAGATACCGTTTTACAATAAAATAGTCTGGCTAAGTTGGTAACTAAGGGTGGGGGAAAAAAATCGAATTGCTATTCACATGAAAGTGTGAATTGCTATTCACATTTAAATGATTCAATTAGCGATTCATAAAATAAAAAATCGATCTTTAAAATAGTCTGATTTTTAATTGAACACTAGTAAATGTAAGTAATGCTAGTAATGTAAGTAACCTAGTAGTGTAAGTTCTGTGTAATGTAACGCAACTACTCCACTACAGAAATGTTGAATGAAAACTCAGTCAGGTCAACTGGATTCAAGTTTTTAATTAAAAAGTTTCACCATCCATTCATATGACTTCATGATGAAGTCATTTGGATGGATGGTGAAACGTTTATTTGAACATTTATTTGAAATTTATTGGGCTTAAACATGCAAAGTCACCACTACTGTCCTTTTAAGTTTTCACTGCATTCACATTCAGTCACATTGAAAAGGAAGTGTCATTCTGATCTATTTGTATTCTATTATACTCTATTATCTATTGTAAGTGGGAATGTAATTCTCGGCAGGGATGCAGGTTTTGGCACAACATCAGCATCTCTGAGGTTTAGAGCAGATGTTTGGACTCATTTTGACTTTCAACATCCAAATGGCTTCGTCAGTCAGACTGACAAAGTCAGACTGACAACTGAGTTTTCATACAACTGTCTACCACCTGGATGACTGAGATTCTTCATCAAAACATCCACTACAGAAAGCATAGAAGACCAAGCTTGTACTAAAAACAGCATGGCGGCTGTGAATGTGGTGTCTCAGCAGAAGTGGGAATGTAATTCTCGGCAGGAATGCAGGTTTCGGCACAGCACCCTAACCCTAACCCAGCATATCTGAGGTTTAGAGCAGATGTTTGGACTCATTTTGGCTTTCAAAAGCAAAAAGACACAAATGAACCTGACAAAAGTAAGACCATTTGCAAAATATGTAACTCAGAAGTAGAATTTTGTGGCAACACAACGATCTTGTGGAACCGCTTGAGGAGGCGTCACTCCGCCGCCACGACGTCTGCAGCACCAACACCTGAATGAAGATGGATGACATAGAAAATGCATTGACTGACAAGCTACATCTGCCTCATCTCCAGCCAAAACATAAGCGAGTTGTTGCTATTTTTATATTTTTATATGGAGAATATGCGTCCTTACAGTGTCGTGACAACAAAGGATTTAGAAACATGCTTAAAATCCTGGAATCACAGAATGCTGGGCAACACGATAACACGTTAGTGAGGCGGCTACACAAAGCTTCATGTAGCGGTCGAAGAGCATCAGAGCCAAAAGATCAAAGTCAGCCTGAACCTGTTTCCTTTAATACACACATTAAGTTTTCAACATCTATTTTGAAAGAATGTCTTCACTTCTTTTTTTTTTTTTAATAAAATAATGTAATTTAGAAGACATAAGCCAAAATTTTCCAGAAGTTCATAGAATCGAATTCAATTGAATTGAATCGGGGCTTTGAAAATCGAATCAGATTGGGAGGTCAGAATCGATATCCAGTCCTTTTGATAACATGGCTTAGTTCATTTACAGGTAAAGTATGGTGACTCTTAAAGTTTAAGAGTACAATAGATCAGAACGACACTTCCTTTTCAATATGACTGAATGTGAATGCAGTGAAAAATTAAAAGGACAGCAGCGGTGATATTGTGAATCAGTGGCAGCAGTTCACAAAATATCTATAAGAAAATAAAAATACTTTGTCAAACGTAATTATCAGCTCATCACAAGCTCTTGCCATTCAGTTAAAACAGGTTAGTTAGGAGAATTCTGCATTGCAAAGTGTAACCAGATGTACAGGAGCTGTGGTGCACAGTGAGAATTGAAAATTTACAAGAAACAAACATTTTAATTTTGGTCACAGGTATGCCCGCAGCATCTATGGGAGGCCCCCAATCCAGTCCGTGCCCCACCCCCATCATGCAAGGACACAGTCAGACCGCGGGAGCGAAGCCTTGGCCTGACGGTGAGTATTATTTTTGTCTAGACTAAAGCCACAGTGAGCCATGTTAGCCATAGGCCGAGGCAGGAAATCACGTTCCACAATACGTACAAAAGTGATGCATTGTGTTAAAGTCGTTAAAAGTTTCCAAGTTTCCATTTAAACACCATCTTTATTGTAAAGTATCTTGATTTTGGCCTTTGAGGTGACTTTGTCTTCAAGAAAGGCGAGGAGACTTTCTTTCTTTCTTTCTTTCTTTCTTTCTTTCTTCCTTCCTGTGGTCATATGGAGCATAGCTTGAAAAAAACAGTCTCTCCTTGCATTTTTTGAAAGAGCCTTATCAAAAAGGAAAAAGCAGTTGCCTTACACAGTGTGTGTGTGTGTGTTATTTGAACAGTTTGGTTTACAGATTTCTCCTGCTGCCTTTTTTGGAACAATTTGAAACGAAGTCTTAGGAAATGTGTTAGTTGGCAACACTTTTTGTTATTGCTAAATAAATATGTATGAACTCAAGTAGAGACTAATTAGGTTGGTTATGGGGAAAACATTTGGTCCAAAAATATTGTGACATAAATGTTATCACCCAGCCCTAATTTCCTTCTATTTACAGTACATTTTTTTAAGGCTACACATAATTTTTCAGTGATTAAAAATGGGATGGAGAACAATATTTGCATTGTGAAAGTAAACATGAGACTGAAAAGGTATGAGAGCCATCGGGGATCTCCCAAGTGTCTCATGTATAGTCTTATATGAGAATCTGTCTGAGAGATTGTATAACTCGTGGGTGGTGGGCGTATTTCCATATATACTGTATGATAATAGATAGAAATTTTTAAATCTTTTTTTACACACTAGCTCTCCCTGTAATATCTCTGGATATTACACACCATTGCAGTAGGCACAATCATTTTAATGTCTTGGTACAAACTGTCTTTTCCTGGGACTATATTCCCTGGCGAAAGCATACATTTTCTTCCATGTAGCTCCTTGCTGGATCGGTTAAATTAATTAACTTTAACAAAGAAAAAAAAAAAAGAAATACTGGTCTTGTTTGCTGTGATGGATTACATATCTCAAGTCTCTACAAGTTGATTTAATAGCATACTGGAATAAACTGAAGCCAATGGCAGTCTGGAAGGTAGGAAAAACAATTGTAATATTTACAGCTGCAGTGATGTGTTTGGGCTCTTCAGTAACGTAACATGTATGCAGATTGTACATATTGCGCTCAAACATGCCAAGCATCTGGTATGATCCTTTAAGTATATATCTAGCCTCTCGAGATGACCATCAATTAAATGTTCAATGTAATCATGATTACATTTCTATGCCGCATCATAACAATAATTTTTCGTGATTTTTGTCATACTTGACTGGTACTTGACTGCTAAAAATTGACTCAAAGGCTTTGGTCTTCCAGGACAGGGTGTTGAAAGTCATGGCACCCCTCAGAAGCTCCTCACTCCAATTCCCGGTGGACGCCCATCTCCCGCGCCGCTCCCGGCCTCTGCCATGCCAGCCGGGTCTGTGTCGAGCGGCTCGGTGACCCCTCAGCCTCCTGGGCAGCAGGTGTCCCCGATGCTCCAGATGCAGCAGAAGCAGAATCGTGTCACTCCAATTCAGAAGCCCCAGGGTTTGGACCCGGTGGGGATCCTGCAGGAGAGAGAGTACAGGTAGCTAACCCGCCAGGGTCGCCGTCCCGATGTTTACGTTTCACTCAGTTTCTTTGTGCTCACTGCATGTGTACTCACCCTGTAAAAAGTACCGCAAAGGTGAGACTTGGAGCTTTCTAATGACATCTGGATTATGTCTCTGGACCAAGGAGAAGCTGACATGTTGCAAATATATGCCGATATATAAATATATGCATATCGCAGAAATGTGCACGTGTAGCTGCATCCCCTGCATCCCCACTGCTACAGGTCAAAATCGTGTAAATACAGGGATATGAGCCACTTAAAAAAGAAAATACACCGAACAAAAAAATCAGATAGAGGCAAAAGATCAGAATTGAGCATCAAGACTTGTAATGTAAATCCAGCCGAAGACATTCAGGGACTTTTTGACTTCCGTCTTTTTTCTGAATCCACTCCTGAATTGTCTTGGCTGTATGACAGATGAACTTTCACCTACAGCATACCTGAGATCTTTAACACTTTGTTTAGTAGGTTATTATCAACAATTTATGTATGATGAACCATTCCGTTTTGCTTTGATCCAGACAAGCCTGTACGTTTCTGCTGCTGGTAAATCAGCCCCTCAGCATGATGCTGCTGCTGCCTCTGTGGTTCACCGTGGGGTTGCACTGGCCAGGTGCTGGGTCACGCCTGATTTCCTCCAGATGTAGCGAAAGTTCAATCTTGGTTTCATCAGAACACAGAATCTAATTTGTTAGTGCTCCAATTAGCAGATTTTTCAGGTGTCAAGGCAAGTTCTGTACATAGCTTTCTCCAAATCCGGCAAATTATGGATTTATTTATACACCCATAGCATGAAGCAGTCTACTTCTTGATCAGAAATTTGTACTGATCAGTCGCAAGCAACCGTAGGGCCTATTTCTTCTCTTTCTGTTGTATTTCCTGGTATTCTGCTGTAAATACAGCTATAAATACAGCAGGTAATTTTTAGTTGTTGTGAGAAATTACCTAATGTAGTGGTTCTCAATCCTAGAAAATATGCTGTGCTGTGGTACTCAAGGACCAGGATTGAGAACCATTGACATAGTGTAGTTGAAATTAAAGCTTTGACTTTGACTGACATCATAGAGTGTGAGGTGCATTTGTTATGTGGTCTTTCCACAGCAGTGTTTTATTTACAAAAAAGACGTTTCTACTGCAGTTGGCTACAGTTTGAGTAACCGTCCTTGTCTTCCTCGCAGGTTGCAGGCTCGGATCGCACATCGAATTCAGGAACTGGAAAGTCTGCCAGGCTCTCTGCCCCCTGACCTGAGGACCAAAGCCACAGTGGAGCTTAAGGCCCTGCGTCTGCTCAACTTCCAGCGCCAGGTATGCAACAATAGCTACCACTATCGCTCACATTTAAATAAAAGTTCTTCTGTTTACTCGTGTAAACAATAATGAACATATGTATATGTGTGTATATATATATATATATATGTAGAATATTATATTGTCGCTATCGGGCGGAAACTTTGCATCTCCAAAACTGTTACTTTTCAGGGAATGCTGACAGTTTGAGGATCCAGTGAAGTTATGGGATTTAGTCACAAGCTCTTTTTAATACTTTTCATTGGTTAAATATTTGTAAACCCACAGACCGACATGAAGGGTGGCCAATAGAATTGATTTATAAAAAGAAAAACTAAAAATGACTAAATATGGAGATACAAGGTTTCCGCCTGACAGCGACGATATACAGTATATGTATGTATATGTATACACATGTGTATATATATATATATATATATACAGTATATATATATATAGATAGATACATAGATATATGCTTGAACTGTTTCAGCAGCAATTCAGTTGAATACAAGCTTCGGTGGCTGCAGATTTAATTAATTGTAATACTAAAGGACAATACCATTTCAGCTTAATACATTACAATTTGAGCCCAATATACTGTATACAACTCACATATACGTTGCTGACAACCATTTCACAAAATATACTACTGGAGTGTTTCATATTACAATTGTTTTTCCTACCTTTTAGTCTGCCATTGGTTTCAGTTCCTTCCAGTACACCATAAAAAATGACTTGAAACACACTTGAGATAAGTAATCCATCACAGTGAACACTATGGATGGAATTCATAAAGCTTAGTATGAGACCTAACATGTCGATCAGGGTAAATATCATGACGCAACCACGTTTCCTCATCCATAAACCTCCGTTACTGGCATATTTTAGCATTTGCCTTGAAAGAGACATCGCTATGGTATTTCCTTATTTATATGTCAGGGAAGCGATTCATAAAACACCATCACACAAAAATTAAAACGTGTTTCATTCTGGTGGTAAATTTGAGCTGTATGAAATCTGGCCGATGTTTGAAACTGTCTCACATGTTCGTGATCAGTACATTTGATAGATAAACTTACTCAGCTGATCAGTCAGTTTATTTAAATCGTAGGTTTTGATCTGATCTCATTCACATTGGAGTGACACTGAGCCTCTTCCCCGTCTCACCTGCTGTGCTCTCTCTCTCTCTCTCTCTCTCTCTCTCTCTCTCATACACACACTGGCATTTTTAAGCTTGGTCTTGGTGTTTTAGCGTGGTCAGTGTGTGATTTCATTACTCCAGTAGGAAGAATTTTAAATGTGTCAAACCACAAGGTGTTTGGAATTAACCAAGTGGTTCTTAAACTGCGTGCCCCAACCCTCTAGTGCTCAGTCATCATGGAGGGAAAAATGTGGAGCAATACTAAAGAACAAATTTGTTTAAATGCCTATTTTTTCACATTTGAACCATCAATAAAACGTGGTTGTGTCTGCCTGTGTGCGTTTCCAGCTGAGACAGGACGTGGTGGCATGCATGCGGCGGGACACCACCCTGGAGACGGCGCTCAACTCTAAGGCCTACAGACGCAGCAAGCGGCAGACGCTGCGGGAGGCACGCATGACGGAGAAGCTGGAGAAGCAGCAGAAGCTTGAGCAGGATAAAAAGCGTAGACAGAAACATCAGGTAAATACCACTGGAGTGTTTTTTTAAATAATATCCTTAAAAAAAAGAACGTTGTAAGGAGGTTTCAGGGTTCCCAAAATTGGGGGTCCTGGAACCAAAATGATCCCATGAAGTTATAGAATTGAGCTCATCCAGGGCGGTTAAACTTTGCCAGCTGGCGTTGTTATGATAACTGCAATTTTGTTGATATAATGCAATCTTAGTTGTCTTAATGCTGAAAAGCAGTCAGTACTTTAAAGGACAATACCGGCGATTTTGCATGTTTAAACCCTATAAATACTACTTACTTACACATTGCATGTTATGTATAATTTCCAAAACATAAAACCGTATTTTTAGTTTTTCTGTTATTTTTCCAAATCCCCTAATATTTCACAATCAAATGTTCAGGTGATACGCCCACCTTAAAATTTAATGTTTCACCTGCTAACATGTATGTCCGAATGTAGAAGGGATAATCGGTTTTAATTTTTTCGTAAAATCCATTTTCCCTGGTGGAGACATACATTGTCTCCCGTGCAGCTCTGTGTTGCACCATTTAAATAAAGTTACATTGACAAAAAAATTTTAATAGACATCATGGTGCTGTGATGAATTATGTATCTCATGCATGTTTCAGGTTGCTACAAGTTGATCTTAATTTCAGTTCTGGAGTGAACTGAAACTGAAAGCAATGGCAGTCTGGAAGGTGGGAAAAACAATTCCAAAATTTAATGCTCCATTACTATATTTTGGAAAATGGTTGTCAGCAACATAAAGTGTATGCAGGTGTATATATTGGGCTTAAACATGCAAATCTCTGGTGTGGTCCTTAGCTGAGGCTGAAAAATGAAATTGCCAAGGAAGATTAAAAGCAGTAGCAGCAGCAGTTCGGTTCTACAAACTTTACTCTTAAAGCAAAAATCAGAAAGTAGAAAACATTTTTTTTTTTTTAACCACTTGACTCATTCATAGTTTTCCAAACTTATCAAAGTATTATCCACTCCTCAACAAATAGAATTTCTTGTTTTTCAGGAATACCTGAACAGTATTCTTCAGCATGCGAAAGACTTCAAAGAATACCACAGGTCAGTTTCCGGTAAAATCCAGAAACTGACCCGAGCTGTCGTTACCTGGCACACCAACACCGAGCGTGAGCAGAAGAAGGAGACTGAGAGAATCGAAAAGGAGAGGATGAGGCGACTAATGGTAAGGATCCGAAAGCAAGATGCGTTCACTCCCTGTAGGAAAAGAGAACGATAGATAGAATAATAAGATAGGCTTAAAAAACATATAATAATGCGGTAATATGCAGGTGATTTCTTGGTAATAATAGTAGTAGAATAAGTGGGCAAAAACATGAGCGTTACAATCATGAAAACAAGGTTATAATGGGGCAGGAAATCTCATTAATAATATGGTAATAATGGAGTCAGAATGGGGGTATTGTCTCACAATAATCACTCTGTGAGTAATAATGTGAAATATTTGCAATTAACAGGACATAAACAGCTTCATATTAAGATGGTGTAACATTTATTGAGAGACAAAGTATCACAGAATAAAAAGGAGGGTAATGTGTAAGATGTGTTCAAACAGTTACACTCACGCTTACCATGTGACAAAACTTAAACCATGTTACCAAGATATTGCCATTTTTACAACACATTACATGGTTATTTTTGCTAACTGATATTACCATATTAGCATACTTTACTTTTTTTTTTTTTTTTTTTTTTTTTTTTTTGCCATATCACTCCGTGATGCCCTAGTTCCCCTCAAAGTCTAGACTCCAGTCCAGATCTGGAAGCGAACCACAACTGTCTCTGGACTCTGAACAAATTATACGTTTCATATGTATTATTTGTATTATCTGCGAGACTTTGCTGCAATGCAATGAGTCAAAATTCTCCAATTTCTCTGCTGCGGAAAAAGTGAAACCAAATGTCCGACTGCTCCGCTGTCTGTGTGAGAATGTCTGCTCTGCTTTGATTTGGTCCAGTCACATTCAGCGTTCCCATCATCTCCATGACAACAATGGTTTGACATGGCATTGGGCTCATGAGAGTTGACAGCCTCTCCCCATAAAGTGTAACTAAACTTTATGATTCAGCCGCAGCAACGCAAATGTTTCAGCACTGTTTCTGTTTCCTCTTTTTTTTTTTTTCCTTTTTTTTTCATCTGTCTGCATAGTTGTAGTATATGCCATGATCGGCATAACACGTTTTGTGTGTGTGTGTGTGTATATATATATGCTGTTTAATCTTGCATCAGACAGAAAACGTGTAGTGCGTAAGTGAGTGTGTGTGTGAGTGAGTGAGTGAGTGTGTGTGAGTGACTGTGTGACCTTCACCGGCCCTCCTTGACTAACCTATCACATTTTATTTAAAACTATCAGTTTTTATCAAGGAGGGCTAAAACACCAAACACCTGAACAACAAACACAAACAAGCAATGACTAATAAAAAGTCTACTGGTTTAATTTGTGAAGTTCTCTATTTCCTAAGATCGTATCAAACTAAACCATGTCAGCAAAGACTGATATTTTGTAATGTGCTTCTCGATGCAGCTATGTAATTAGCTTTTGAGTGTTTTTTTTTGGTTAAAAAAAAATAAAAAATCCTTGTCCTCTTGCATGATTAACTTGCGTCCACCACTCCCTCCTAAGGCGGAAGACGAGGAAGGCTACAGGAAGCTGATTGATCAGAAGAAAGACAAGCGGCTGGCTTACCTGCTGCAGCAGACGGACGAGTACGTGGCCAACCTCACCACCCTGGTGCATGAACACAAGGCTGCTCAAGCTGCCAAGGAGAAGAAGAGGAAGAAGAAGAGAAAGAAGGTCAGAAAGTACATTTATATTTTGGGATTTTTTGTTTTTCTTTTACAGTATGCGTGTGATTGTTAATCTATTAGCCAGTAATATTTTGCACAGGTTCTGTGTAAATACACAGCAGAACCAACATGTTAATGACTGCTTAGCTAAATGGGCTTTTGTGTTTGGTATTTAGAAGATGGACGGAGATGGAGAAGGTACCAGCGCCATCGGGCCTGATGGAGAAGTAAGTCAGTGCCTGTTCAGCTGTACTGCAGATTGAAGAAGCGCTACACACACTTAAAGGGCCATACCATGGATTTTTGCATGTTTAAACCCAATAAATATGTCACGTTACTGTCAGTCCTTTTTCAAAACGTAAAACTGTCTTTTAGTTTTCCTGTTATTTTGCCAGTTCTCCTAATCTTTCAAAATCAAATGTTCAGGTGCATAACAATACCCACCTTAAAATTCAATGTTTTGCCTGCTAACACGCATCCAAATGTAGAAGGCACAGCCGTTTACTTTCTTGGTAAAAGCATTTTTCTCCTGGGACTATATTCCCTGGCGGAGACATACACTGTCCATGCAGCTCCATGTTAGACCAGTTAAATTAAACTACATTTTACAAAAACTGTAATAAACATCGTCTTTGCTGTGATGGATTACTTCTCTCAACATGTTTCAAATCTCTACAAGTTGATTTTAATAGCATACCCGAATGAACTGAAACAATGGGAGTCTGGAAAGTGGGAAAAATAATTCTAATATTTACTCCAGTACTATGTTTTGGGAAATGATTGGGTCAGTAACGTAACATGCATGCAAATTGTATATATTGGGCTCAAACATGCACCATCGGTATGGTCCTTTAAATTGAATTGTTTCTCACTGTTGTTGCATTTGCCATTTTTGCTGTTTCTTGTGTGTGTTTTTTTTAGCCTTGGCTCATTTTTGTCAGTTGTCCAATTTCGTTCTAAAACTCTCACAAAACCTCTGTGTTTTAGAGGGATCTTGGACAAGACTTTGGCCTTCTAGAATGATTCAAACATTTTCTAGCAATTTTTAAAACTCCTATGTCATAAGTTTACCTAAACTCAGGTTTAGCACAGCTTCTATTCAAATAAATGTGGATTCCACTTATTCACTTGTTATTCTTAAAAGTCAGACAAGATAACAGAACAGCCCAACTAAATCAAAACCTCTCTAAAAAAAAGAATTCCAACATAAACAAATGAAAAGCTGCAGTGTTTGCACACCTTCCACAGCTTCTCACAGCTTTCAATCACATTCAATTTAAAGGACCATACCACCATTTTGCATTTGAGCCTGATATATTCAATTTTAATATGTTATGTTACTAACAATCATTTCCCAAAGCATACTACTGGAACAATGAATTAAAAATGCTTTTCCTACCTTCCAGACCACCATTGGTTTCAGTTCATTCTGGTACGCTATTAAAATCAACTTGTTGATCCTTGAAACGTTCTTGGGATAGGTAAAACACCATTGCCAACAAGATGTGTATTCAGGTTTTTTTTAGAACTTACGAATTTTCGCATTTAAGCACAATAAAAAGCGTGGAGTGATGTATGTCTCCACCAGGGAATATCCCAAAAGAAGACCTGCTTTATGGAAAAATTTAAATGACCGTGACTTCATAAGGCTGCATAACTATTAGCAGGAGAAACATGGATTTTTAAGGTGGGTGTATCACTTGAATATTTGATTTTGAAAGATTAAGAGATTTTGCAAAATATCAGGAGTATGGTTTTATCCTTTGGGAAATGATTGTCAGTAACCTTACATGTTTAAAAATTTAATATATTAGGTTCAAACATGCAAAATGGTGGTATGGTCCTTTAAATCGACATACTTGCAAATATCCTAATGATCCCGGCTGTGGAATCCCAAAAGCTAGAGAATAATGATTGAGGCACAGAACTGAGATTGGGCTGAGGATCGTAGAATAATTCTCGTAGTTATTGCAGCATTTATTTGTCCATGTTGCCTGCTTCTACAAACACGTTTGTCTTCGTATTTTTGTTTCTTCCCGTAGCCCATGGATGAGAGCAGCCAAATGAGCGAGCTGTCGGTCAAAGTGATTCAGACGCAGACTGGGAAAGTCTTGCAGGGGACAGATGCTCCCAAATCCAGCCAGCTGGAGGCCTGGCTTGAAATGAATCCAGGGTAAAGAAGTACAGACTTCTCTGAACCTCTAATGTTACTTTGAAGTAAAAAGTAATCTCCTGCTGTTTGATAAGTATGATTTACGCGTTAAAAATGGTAAGCTGTAAGTTCTTCATTTATGATTTTGTTTTTGATGTGTGGTCTGAAACAACACTGAATTATCTTCTTCTACTTCATTCTGTTTCATTCAGTAACATCAAACTTTACATGTGCTGTCAGATGAGATTGTCCTTCTTCTTTTTTTTATTCACACTACTATTATATTCGTATAATTATAATATAATTATGTTTATCTTTTTGTCTCTTACTGGTGGATCCTCTCTTGAAATCCAGCTATGAAGTCGCCCCGCGGTCAGACAGCGAGGAGAGCGGCTCCGAGTTTGAGGAAGAGGTCAGTGATTTTCTCATTCATGAACATCCACAGTGAGATATTTTGGATCTGCCCACTTTAAGGACCATACCAGCGGTTTTGCGTGTTTAAACCCAATAAATAATACACACATACACTTTATGTTACTAACAGTTTCTAAAACATAAACCCAGTTTTCTTTTTATTTTGCCAAATCCCCTAATCTTTCAAAATTAAATGTTCAGGTGATACATCCACCTTAAAATGTGATGCTTTGCCTGTTAACACTACATCTGACTGTAGAAGGGCCGATTGTTTTGAATTTCTCAGTAAAAGCCGTCTTCTCCTGGGACTATATTCCCTTGCGGAGACATACATTGTCTTCCATGCAACTCCGTGTTGGATCAGTTAAATCAAGTTACTTCAACAAAAAACTTAACAGATGAATGTTTGCTGTGATGCATTACAGTACATATCTCAAGCGTGCTTCAAGTTTCTCCAAACTGATTTTAATAGTGTACTGGAATGAACTGAAACCAATGCTAGTTTGGAAGGAAAAACAATTCTGATATTTACTGCTCCAGTAGTATATTTTGGAAAATGGCTGTCAGTACATTTTTGGGGGTTGTACCTGTATATATTGGGCTCAAACATGCCAAATCTTCGGTATTGTCCTTTAACACATTATAGTCGATATTCCCTTTTCCAATAATACCACTTTTCATGATTTTGTATGATCCGTTTTACTAAGTACACTCTCAGTCATCATGTGTTTGACACCGTTTTGTCAGGAGGAGGAGGAGGGAGTCTCCAAGTCAGAAACGGAAGAGAAGAAGATCATTAGCAATCCTAACGAAGACGCGGTGTCTGTGACGAATGCAAAGAACATCATTGAGTACTGTATTATTACTGACATATCACTTCACGACCTATTGTATTTATGATTAAAGCATGTAGAGTGTCTAATCTCTCTCTCTCTATCTCTCTCTTTCTTGCTCGCTCGCTCGCTGATGTTGCTCACATATCCAGGACAGCCAAACAGGATGTGGATGATGAGTACAGTGTCCCTACTGGACAAACTAGTTCCCAGTCTTACTACGGCGTGGCGCATGCTGTAATTGAGAGGGTGGAGAAACAGTCCTCATTGCTGGTCAACGGTTCACTGAAGCACTACCAGGTACACACACACACACACTCACACAAACACCCACCATCCCTCTTAAAGTGAACTAAAATGCAGCTCAGGACTTTTATGGAGTAGGTCCAAATTTGACATAAATTTACATGTATCCATAAGATTGATACCCTTCTGTTTTATTCCAATAAAGCACAATAATATCTGAAAATATTGAAAATAAAAAATCTTATGTTAGAAACAGAAAAGGGTTTGAAATGGAATGAACTGAAATCTTGGTTTTTCAACAAATCTGCTGTAAAATGTCATTTAGAAATAGACGTATTGTGTTGTACATGGCTGTGAGCGGAAAATTCGCCCAGAGAAAGATTATTCCAAGGGTTCAAAAAGAACCAAACTTAAAAAAAAACCATCTAACTTCTAAATAGATCCAAGCCAAACTTCGTGCTCGCAGTGCCTATCTGAATTAATTTAGAAAACCCAGGATGAGTCCGTTAAAAGAGAGAAACAAACATGACTGACTGGAATTTGCCAAAATCATTGTTGACAAGCTGCAGTCCTTTTGGGAGAGAGAAAATTGGAGCTTTTAATTAAATTACAGCAACTCTTACATTCAGAGACAGCAAAGCAAAGCATTCAAAGTCAAAAATGCTGCCCAAACTGAAGCATGGAGGAGGCTCAGTCATGTTTTGTTTTTGCTGTGTTGCCTCTGGCACTGGTGCCTTGAATAACTTCGAATAAATTATTTTTTTGTATGCCCTAATTAAGGGGTCAGTGTAAAACATATTAATCTTGTCATATACTAATTAATAAACTAACAACAAGGCATATTTCCTTGTGCTCATTAGACTTTTTTTTTTAGGTAAGTACACAGTCATCACACCTGCTTCCATCAAAATGGCGTTGAGATTGTAAAAATGTGTGTTTCCTATTGAATGTGCTCTTTAAGTCTGTGTATAAAGCCACGAGTTGTAAGAAAAAATTATGGACCACTTGTAATTGTCGGGATATCCGCATTAGTCATAAAATGTTGTTTCATTTTTATACAAGTCAAACAGCAAACACAGTTGTCATAAAAAATGTAGTTCACCATTTAAACATTCAGTTTAGGTTTAAAAAAATCTGTCAAATCTTTGGCTAATGGTCGCCCTCAACAGCTAGTGTTGTCTGGATGACAAGATTGAGATTGGAGATGTGGGTTGCAGAGGTGCTCAGAGGAAACAAATACTCTCAAAAAACAAAAAGCAATGCTGCCTGTTTCAAGATCACCTGGATGTTTTGCAGTGTTTCTGTAAAAGTATTCTATAGACATGAGATAAAAGCTGGACTTTTTGTCAGAAATGCAAAATGTCATAATTGAATATTTACATTTAAATACTAAACATTAAAATATCAAACATTTAAATTTTACAATATACTGTGATAGAGTAGAAATAAGAGACAATTCTTTATTTTATGCATGTTGTCCCTAGGCTGAAAAGCCTAAAGCCTCAGTGTTACGATGGGCTTTTCCTCAGGAACCTTTTTAATGATCCCTGCCTGATACCACCTGATGCCTTATTGTAGATTCTACTGCAGTGCTGAGTTGAGATGTGTAATACAGAGACTAATTGTAATTGGATCAATTACACAACTCTAAACCGCTGACTGAAAATGATAAATCAGAGATTCAAAAAATTAAAAAAAAAAAAAGAGCAAGAGCCCGCTCATGTCTCCCAAACACACTGTCAGATTTGTCCAAATATGTGAAAATTATGAAGGTATAACAAATTATATTTAAAGCTCATGCTGTGATTCACATCTTTGTGCTTGTTTGCCAGGTTATCAGGTGCACTCTTGTGAATCCAATGACAATGCATGTCCAAACCAGCAAAACTGTGTGAAAAACAGCTCTGAATACAGCATTGAAAAGGGGGCTGGGGAGGGGCTGTCATAAACAGAGATCTGAATAGACCGACAGCGATAAGGCATAAATAAATCAACCTATGTTATCAGAACAACCTGTTCCTGCCTAATTTAGTTCATAATGGCAGATACATGATAATGAGTTTCTCACTGACACCCCTACCTTGGAGGAATACATCAAAACCTCATTTCAGTTGTGAGGCACGGGGGCGGGAGCGTCGTGGTTTGGTTCCATTTTGTCGCCTCAAGGCCTTCATGGCTTGCTGTCGCTGAGGGAACAATAAATTCAAAATGGATTCAAGAAATTTTTACAACCGAATGTCAAGTAGCAACAACACAATGACCTAAAATGCAAGTAACTCAACAAACAAGATTGATTCAAAGAGAAAAATTATTTTGGAATGGCTAAATCAGAGTCCAGACCCTAACCCAACTGAGATGCTGACCTGAAGAGGAGCCCAGAAATCTTCATGAGCTGAAGCAGTTTTACAACAAGGGATAAAATTTCTCTTCACTTTTGTGCAAATTTGATCAGCAGCTACAGGAAACATTTTTTTTTATAGAGGTTATCAGTATTAAATCAGATTTTACCAATTATTTTACACAGCGGTTCACATGGGTTTTCAACCTAATGGATTCAAGGAAAAAGAAAAGAAAATTGTATTATTTTTTTCAGCAAAATGTGTTTGTACTGTATATTACTATGACTTAGAGGAAGGCCAGAAACACATTTGATGAATAATTAATGCAGAAATCCATGTGATTCCAAATATTTCTTAAATTTATTCTTTATACCAGATGACGGAGAGAAACCTACTTTTTGCATTGTTGTCTGCAGAAATGCAGTTTATGATACTGGCATCCCCTGTATAACTCCTGTTTCTTACCTCTCATCTTTGGGGATTCTTGATGCTAATCCATCCCTTGAACCGCCTCTGCCCTTGTTGTTTCTAAAGCTGGAGGGTTCCTGAGGCTTCCTCTTGAGTTAGAAAGCAATGTTATCAGAAGCCAAGTTGCATTAATGGATGGAGGAGCAACATACAAAACTGTTGCTAGGCAGTAGAAGACTGAGCCAAGTAATCTCTGTCAGTAGTTAAACAACCAGATTGATTTCCTGTGTGATGTTTTCTGTGATGCCATCTGCTGCAGTGAGAGGAGTGAGATCACAAGAGACAAACAGGAGTTTTGATGCTTCTTATGAATAACTTTTTTTTTTTCTTCCAATTAGTTGACTATCCTTGCACCCCCCCCCTCCCCTCTCTCTCATTTTTCCTGTGACAGGCTGTAAAGGAGAGATGGTGGCAGCTCCTTGGGAAGTAATTTGAAACTAGTGGGACCAATTATCTGCAATGCCAACAGAAATATTTGTATCAAACCTGAAATGTCAATAATAATTTACAAAAGCTGTGAATTTCTATTTATACTTTCAACTTAATATTTGCTCGCCACCAACCATTTTCTTTGGTATTAGCATGACTTTGAGGCATCTCTCTAACTATTATGCAGTTATTAATTGGCTCTGCTGTGCCAGTAACCAGTATTCCTCATGCCCTTTTCCTGTTTCTCCATACTGTCTTTTGCTGATTGTTAAGCTGAGACTGCAGGGCCAGAGGCAAGTCAATTCACTCTCAAGTAATTGGTGACATATTGTTTGATATGTTGCCACTATGCCTAGATCACTTGAGATGAAGAAATGCCACAATGGAACTGATATCACCGTGTGAACAGCATCACCTTTTTGCATTTATTATTCTCTTAAGCCAGCCACAACTTTCAGAGGTTGCGTGTTGCATTATCTTACACTGCATGATTTAATTCCATGGCTAAAGCCCCCAATCTCTGTGCTTACACCATATGTCTCATCGATACGCCCAACCTGGGTATTTCTACTGTACATTATAGGCCAGAAGTTGAAGTCACCCCCAGATTTAAAAAAAAAAAAAGATCAATACACTGTTTGTTTTACAATTTATTGCACAGGAAATGGCAAAAATACATAAAATAAATGTAACTAATTAGTTTTCAAGAAGAATTAGTCAACAGTAGCACATTATGTAGCCACTCTGGCTACAGAAATGATTTTTAATTAAGGCATCAGTCTGTATTAGTCCTGTTGTGTTTCAGCTCCCTGCTGATGTGTTTTAACATTCTATTCAATAGCTGCTGTCTGCCTTCTCCCACATCATTTTAATGTGCTACACAGTCTGCTCATGCTGCTGCTTTGCATGTAAAACAACGGGGGGGTTCAGTAATGCTGTGGGGGTTTTGGGGGAGAGAGATCTGGAGACAAAGGAATTATGAAGAAAGATAATTACCATTCCATCCTTCAAAGACACATGATTCCATCCGGTTTACCAATCATTGGTCAAAATTCATTCTTCAACAGGACAACGATCCAAAACATTCATCAGAATTATGATAAAATTACATCCATTCAAAAGAGAAGCAAAACGTTTTGAGAATTATGACTTGGCCAGAGGGGGTTACTTTGATGAAACCAAAATCTGAGACTGAAATTATTTCAGAGTGCTTTGATGTTGACAAATTCCTCTTGAAAACTAATTAGTTACATTTATTTTATGTATTTTTGTCATTTCCTTGCACTAAATTGTAAAACAGACAGTGTATTGATGATTTTTGGGGCTGGCCTCAAACTTCTGGTCTGTAGTCTAAGTTTAAACAGAACCTGTGCTAGGCTTTGTCCGTTGACAATTCCAATTAAGTTCCATTGAAAAATCACGGTGGTGCCTGTAATTCACAAAGTAGAGGGCCGTAATGCATCCTCACGCCAGATGTTAACCCAAGGACAAGAGGAAACGGAAAGACTAAGAAAGAGAAAATGAAAGTGCCACAACAAAAAGAAAGGCAGAGTTAATTAGTTTGTGCCACTCTGCTTTATTGCCACCGCTTTATTAATCAGCTCTCATCACGTTTGTTGTTGCTGCACTCACGCAGGCTCACTTTTAGCGCTTATTGGATCAGCCTGCAGTCAAAATTTCCAATGTGCCAGAAAACCATCCAGTGTCCAACAGCCAAATCCTTCCTCAATCCAGCAGTAAAACTCGGGTCAGGTGGAAATTTGGTCTGACTCTAAAATGAGTCGGGTCCAACCAGATTGAGGTCAAATCAGCCTGAAAAACGTACAATGTCCACTTGGCTTTAGAGTGAACCGTGATATTAGAAATTTAGGGAAAGTGAAGGAGCGAGACAGAGAGACAAAAGAGAGAGAGAGAGAGAGAGAGAATGAGACAGAGGAAGAGAGGAGAGAGATCATGAGAAAGAGACAGGCAGAAGAAAGATTTAGAGAGAAAGAAATGAGTTGCAAAAACACTTTTTGATGTTGAGACTGACATTGTTCACTCTTGCTTTTCTCTTATACAGCCACAGTTCATACATCCTTGATATTCCATCTTTGTGTAGGGTTTTCTTTTCTTAACACTAGAGTGGGTATGAGATGTGCTGAGACAAAGTTCAGAAACGAGTGAAGCGAGTGATATTTTTCCTGCGAGCACTTACGTGGTCTCTTCTTATTTCTGCTTGTTTTCAAGGTCCAGGGTCTGGAGTGGATGGTGTCCTTGTACAACAACAACCTAAATGGCATCCTGGCTGATGAAATGGGCCTTGGCAAAACCATTCAAACCATTGCTCTTATCACCTACCTAATGGAGCACAAGAGGCTCAACGGTCCCTATCTCATCATTGTTCCTCTCTCGTCAGTATTCCTCAGCTGGAAGCCATTACAGCTCATATTGTTCCATGTTATGACACCCCATCACGGTTATAGCAAGTGGCTAATGTGCTTTGAGTCCAGAACTGCTGTAGGATTCGTTTAATTCACATCAGCATGGGCGTAATAGAGAAAAAGCACCATGACACTGTAGATTCAAGCCATTTCCCAAATCTAGCGAAGTTCTTAAGAAAACCTATGATCCGAATCTAAGAGAAAACAGTAAACATCTTCAGAACACAAGTGAGCAAATGCTCTGTCAAAGCTAATACGGTAGATTTAGTTCATATTGATGACCGACTGATGGATTGGAAACTTTGCACAGTCACACAGGTTAAAGGACCATACCACCCATTTTGTATGTTTGAGCCTAATATATTCAATTTTCATACACCTAAGGTTACTGACAATCATTTCTCAAAGCATACTACTGGAACGGTGAATTAAAAAATGTTTTTCCTACCTTCCAGACAGCCATTGGTTTCAGTTCATTCTGGTAGGTTATTAAAATCAACTTGTTGATACTTGAAACGTTCTTGGGATAGATAATCCATCATCATGAACAAGATGTGTATTCAGGTTTTTTCAAAGTTTCGTAATTTTAGCATTTAAGCGCAATAAAAAGCATGGAGTGAATGTATGTTTCCAACAGGAATATAGTCCCAAAACAAGACCTGCATTTATTCAGAAATTTTAATGACCGTGACTTCATAATTTTGCATAACTATTAGCAGGTGAAATATTGATTTTTAAGGTGGGTGTATCGCTTCAATATTTGATTTTGAAAGATTAAGAGATTTTGCAAAATATCAGGAAAGCTGAAATATTGTTTTATCCTTTAGGAAATGATTGTCAGTAACATTACATGTATGAAAATTGAATATATTAGGCGCAAACACGCAAAATGGGTGGTATGGTCCTTTAAAGCAGTTATCACATATTAGTGCTTCTGATTTGTTCTGATTTGGAACCACCACCAGTGTTTCCCACACGTAGGCGAAACTTGGGCAGCCTGCTCAGGTTTCGTGGGACGATCCTACCTTAAAAACAACACAACTCTGACACTGCCTTCACACACTGACACACACACATATATAGGCTGTATTTGGGCAGCCCCAAGAAAATGAAAGCGGAGTGGAGAAGTGAGAAAATAAAACCTAATGTCCAACTGCCTTGAATGTGTCCCGTTTCGTTTGCACCGCAGGCAGAGTGTTTCCCACAGGTAGAAAATTGTGTTGGGGGGTTCGTGCGCAGCAGACCAACACCCCTGCCGACAACCCATCGCCACAAGTTAATTTTCTACCTGTGGGAAACACTGACCACTGTTACACATTGCCTAGTGTGGTGTAAACAAGACCTTCCAAGCTGAAATAAGGAACTGAATAGACAAATTACAAGGTGTCATATAAAGTCCATTTTCAAAATGTC
The DNA here is from genome assembly GCA_014773175.1 of Lucifuga dentata. Classification (NCBI taxonomy): domain Eukaryota; kingdom Metazoa; phylum Chordata; class Actinopteri; order Ophidiiformes; family Bythitidae; genus Lucifuga; species Lucifuga dentata. Next base: position 33,382 of record VXCM01002899.1, on the reverse strand, counting down.
CTGTAGCAGGTCAGATTTATTAAAAAAGTAACACGCATGTGTACTAACATTCCCATCCTGCATCTCCTGCTGTTTCAAAAGCATAACACTTGTAGAGCCCTAGAGCATTTTATTTATGTGATGCTCTAGAGCTGTACAGTTATAAATTCTTTCTCACACAGTAACCTCCTACATATTTGTATCTCTAGGACCATGTCTAACTGGGTCTATGAGCTTGACAAATGGGCACCATCTGTGGTCAAAATTTCTTACAAGGTAAGAAGGTTCCATTTTGTTATTTTCACTGTAAAGCCATGTCATAGGAACTAAAGGACCATACTGGCGGTTTTACATTTGAACTGACAACCTTTTTTTTTACAAAACACACTATGGAGCGGTAAATATTCGAATAGGTTTCCTACTTTCCAGACTGCTATTGTCTTTTTTTTCTCATTCCACTACACAGCGAAAATCAGCTTCTTTTTAGAGACTTGAAACATGCTTGAGGCAGGTAATCCATCACAGCAAACGGGATGTCTACAAATTGTTTTGGCAAAGTAACTTTAACTGGTCCAACACAGAGCAGCATGGAAGACAGTGTATGTCTCTACCCAGAAATATAGTCCCAGGAGAAGACTGCTTTTACCAAGAAATTAAAAATGACTGTCCCTTCTACATTCAGACGTAGGTGTTAGCAACATTGAATTTTAAGGTGGGTGTATCACCTGAACATTTGATCTTGAAAGATTAGGAAATTTAGCCAAAGTTCCCACACATAGCAGCACAAACAGCCTTCTTCAGCTACGCATGGGTTGTACCCAACTTTATTTTAAAATGCGCAATTATTGTCTGTGTTTTTAAAATTTTGTAATGAAATAGCCATCTAAATAAAGGCTTTTTAACTTTTTTGCCAGAAGAGTGCCTTGGACTTTTTGTCTTTTCTGAAATACGGTGGTTTTATCCTTTGGGAAATGATAGTCATGTATGAAAATTGAATATATTAGGCTCAAACATGCAAAATGGCTGGTATGGTCCTTTAAACATGNTGTATGAAAATTGAATATATTAGGCTCAAACATGCAAAATGGCTGGTATGGTCCTTTAAACATGCAAGATCACTGGTATTGTCCTTTAATTCTAGTTTTCTTTGGCTGACAAAATATGGTATTTGTCTTTGCATCTGTTATAAAAGGGAACCCCGGGTTTGCGACGTGGATTTGTGCCTCAGCTCCGCAGTGGGAAATTCAATGTTTTGCTTACAACCTATGAATATATCATCAAGGACAAGCACATACTAGCCAAGGTGAAAGCTCTGTCCTCTCCATGTCAGTCTCTATGCTATTTCTCTTTCTTCACACATATGTAAATCTATATACAACAATGCACTGCTTCTCTGTTTGATAGCTCTGTTTGTTACCTTTACAAGATGCTTTAACCTTAACTTTAATATTTGGTAGCAAGTAGGTAAAATGATCAAATGATTAACTGAAAATTCAGGTGCAGCGGATTGCTGCAACTAAATGAATGGAGCAGAAACACTGTGCCCTGGACCCTCAGAGCAGTAAAGGCCGCCACATACTTCATCCGACAGCATGCTCGGAGTGTCGGAAAGAGTCGGAAACCATCGTTCTGTTGACCAAAAGGAGCGGAGGCGTGCCCGACAAAATTTGTAACTTTCCAACGATCTGATAGCCGCCCACTTCATGTTTTGATTGGCCAGGTGTGCAGTGGCCTCAGTCGGCCAGACCTACGTGTTTTTGTTCGAGGCCCCTGTTCCACTTTCTTTTCATAACTAGTTCCTCTGATACCAGCTAGCCCAGATAGCATGCTAGCCACACACTCAAAGTGTGTATTACAGTACGTTTCTAGCCAGCTAGTTTTAAGTTGTTATAGCTTGCTGCAGGCATGCACACATGTAAATACTTCTAGTGGTTAGCTGGCATGCTAACAAGGAGTGCATGCTAGCTAACCACTTGAAGTGTGGATGTGTGTGTGTGTGTATGCCTGTAGCTAGCTAGTGTGCTGGCTAGTATTCATGTGGTTGATGAGGAGGTCGGAAAGGGATGACTACTTTCTGTGATGACTACTTCCCTTTAACAACCCCACCCTTTTCTGTGACCATAGTCTCTTTTGTCCCACCTCCAAGTGTGAGTGGTCAGCGGAAGTATAGATACGGAAGCTTTTTTGACATGGTCCGACAGTACTCGTATGGTTGCAGTCGGATGAAGTATGTGGTGGCCTTGTTGATGATAATCGACTCTTCTTTGACTGCAGCTACTCCCAGGTCTCTTAGCTGTTCCGTCAAAATTGTTATAAATGCAATTTGGAGTTTGCAGTTTAGACACATTATCAGGGTGTTCTCACAACTGAAACGTGAGCTATTAACAGTATGGACCCATGAATTCTCTTTCACATACAGATTCGTTGGAAGTACATGATTGTGGATGAGGGTCACCGCATGAAGAACCACCATTGTAAGCTGACCCAGGTGTTGAACACCCACTACGTGGCTCCCCGCCGCCTCCTCCTAACCGGTACACCTTTGCAGAATAAGTTGCCTGAGCTGTGGGCTCTGCTCAACTTCCTCCTGCCCACCATCTTCAAGAGCTGTAGCACTTTCGAGCAGTGGTTCAACGCGCCGTTTGCCATGACAGGAGAAAGGGTGAGGACCTGGAGTGATAGCTTTCATTCTCAAACCTGTTTTCTTTTGGTAGAATATTTACATTTTCAGTGGACTTCAGAGAGAGATGTATCATACTTCTTTCTGGAGGAGCCATCTCAGGTCCACCCCTAAGAATAGTAGTGTGAGGATTAGTTTCCAGTTAGCTTTGTTCGGTGTGTCCCTGGGAGTTCACATCTAATGGTAACGCTAAATGCTTCACGCTAAATGCTCCTTGCACGCACATGCACACACACACTGATTTAATAATATGTTTTATCCTACCGGTAACATTTTTACATACAATACAGATACAGTTTTAATCAGTCAAAACCACTTCGATATAACTACTGTAACTTTATGTTGTGGTGTGGATTCACTGAGTGCACAGAAACACTTTACTTTTTATGTTTTTTGCATGGTATCATGACCGAAGGAATAGCATAATAAGAGAATCATCATAGTTCTGTTTAAATAAACATTTAATAGATGTGATAAATTGGATATGTGCATATCAGCAGCTTTTAAGGTTATTACAGCAGAGCAGAGCAAAATATCATTGGACCATACCGGTGATTTTTTGTGTTTAAGATGTAAGCCCAATATATACAACCCCCATACATGTTGTGTTCCTGACAACCAGTTTCCAAAACATAAAACCTTATTTTATTTTTCCTGTTATTTTTCAAATCCCCTAAACATTGAAAATCAAATGTTCAGGTGATACACCCACCTTAAAATTCAGTGTTTCGCTTTTTAACACTTGCTCACGATTGTAGAAAGCTACTGTGTTTCCTGGCGGAGACATACATTGTCTTCCTTGCAACTCCAGGTTGGATCAGTTAAATAAAGTTTTGCAAACATGCAAAATCGCTGGTATTGTCCTTTAAACCTGTGGCCCATTATGAAGCACTTTAATGATTTGGTATCACATGTGCACTTGTACTCATTCAGGTTGATCTAAATGAGGAGGAAACCATTCTGATCATTCGTCGTTTGCATAAAGTCCTCCGCCCCTTCCTGCTGCGCAGACTGAAGAAAGAGGTGGAGTCTCAGCTACCAGAAAAGGTGGGATAGAACCCAAATTTTGTACTTTAATGTACAACATACTTATAGTGGAATTAAAAATTATATGCAGCTTGATTGAAAATGCAGGATTTTTTTTTTTATGTAAAGCCTGCAGATAGATAACAAATATTAACACCTGCCACTTTTTCCACCCCTTTAATGTTATTTTGCAGTTGTTATAATACAGTACATGTTTGTTAAGTAATTTTTCAGAAAATTAGATTTAAACAGAAAAACTCTACAGTACCGTAGAAAGTGTGTCCACTCTTACATAATGGGACTTTTGTGTCCATAATTAACCGGTCATTAGTTAACCGCAGTTTGGTTAAAGTTACTGGAATTAACCCCATATAAGTCAGCTGTTCTTGTCGGATTTCCTCGGATGCATCCTATTAGGAAAAGTATGGTCTGCAAAGAGCTTACAAAACATCTACAGGTTGTCATTGTCAAAAGGTTCCAATGCGAATTTAGTTATAAAAGAAATTGAAAAGCATTAGATGTATTAGTGAACACTGAAGACTAAAAGCAGTAAGCGTAGAACCACGGGGTCGTTGCAGGGATTTCCTGTTATCTAAAGCTGGTGGCAGGACAGGATGAAAACATATAAGGAAGATTATTTAGAGGCATATTGCAACATTACAGGAGTAGCAGGAATTTCTGTCAGGGACTGATCGCTCCCTGCACACGGCAATAGTCTCAGGTTTTTGAAAAGAAGAGTGGTATAAAGTTGCACCACATATGGAGGTCAAGAGTGATGCTGTAGTGATAACTGTCGTGACTAATAATGTACTTATTGCAATGGAATATAGCGCATGTCAATATTTCCAGAGACTGTTTTCTGCCTCAGCATAAACAAGCAAGCCGCACTAAAACAGTGATTCAGTTATAAAGGAATTAAGGAAAAAACTAAACAAACAGACAAAAGAGATGACACAAGTCCAAATTAATACTACAACTGATAGAAGAAGACTCCACAAAAGAAAATAACTGCCATCATAAATGAATAACTTACAACAAAACCTCTTGCCATGCTCCAAATGCTGGTCTAGGTAATACAGTGACGGTTTGTCAGGATGCACTTGTTTTTTGTGCTGCCGTCATGGCCAGGTCCCTCTTGAAAATGAGATTTTTTTGTTTTTTAATCTCAGTGAAACTCATCTGGTTAAATAAAGGTTAAATAAAATAAAAAAGAACAGTTTTTGTTAGCAGTTTTTTTTAGTTACTGGAGGTATAGCATCCTTCTGTTCCTTCATTTCTGAAGCCATTTGAATGAGTGGTGAAACGTTTCAGAATTAAAAATTTGAATCTGATTGACTTGACTCAGTTTTCATACTGTATACTATCTGCCCACCTGGATGACTGAGAATCTTCATCATAACAGTTTCTGTTGTTGTCTTTTATTTATTGGAACACACTAGCAGCGACTTCACTATTCATGTCTCATTTTAGACACGTTTTTTCCAAATCAGCCCGGTTTCCTCACCAATGACATGTTTCATCTTTGTTGCCATTTGCACAGGTGGAATATGTCATCAAATGTGACATGTCTGCTATTCAAAAAGTTCTGTATCGCCACATGCAGAAAGGCATCCTCCTCACTGATGGCTCGGAAAAAGACAAGAAGGTAAATATCCTGAACAATTTTAAGCCCTCATATAGTTTCAGTATCTCGCCATTGATTTCCAGTCTATTAGGCAAACTCGAAGTTTGTTGGCATTTAATTTCTTTTGTCTATGTAATGATTTTTTCCAGGGCAAAGGAGGTGCAAAGACCCTGATGAACACCATAATGCAGCTGAAGAAGATCTGCAACCATCCATACATGTTCCAGCACATTGAGGTGGGTACTGCTAGGCCAGAGAGCTGTTCAGGATTTTGGATAAAAATACTGAACGCTGGTTACAGTACACAAAATTTCATACTGCACGTGTGTCTGTTTGTGTGTGTGTGTGTGTGTGTGTGTGTGCCCAAGAATATGACTTTCATATTCTTGTTTATCAATTTTTACTGAGAATCACACCTGTAGTTATCTTCCTAGAAATAAATACAATATTGAATGAGCTAAAATGCCTTAAAGGAGTACATCACAAGTTATCCCTTTTATTTTTTTAGGCCTTAATTTCATCCATAATCCCTCAAATAAACTGTTGGAATGCAAAACTAGAATCAATCTTTTGATAAATGCAGTTTTCAAATGACAGCCATTAACATTAGGCATCGTTACCGCCATTGTTTTTTTGTATTAACCTCTTACCTGACATTACAATAGAAGAGGAGAAAGCCTTGTAATTAGCTTTAGAAATTGTTTGGACATGTAAAACAAGTCCTACATGGGTAAACTTTCGTACCAGAAAAACAGCGTTCTGCTTCATCAAAAACACAGTTCTTATCATTTCATTATGCAGACCAGAAACTCTTTCACACAGCGTCTCCTCGGAGCAGCCGCTTTCTTCACTTTGATAAGACACTGACATTAACCAATAACTGACCTCTGCAGGAGTCTTTCGCTGAGCATTTGGGCTATCCGAACGGCATCATCAACGGGTAAGTCAGCCAAATGTCGTCTCTCAAAGGCATGTGCTTAGTTTAACACTATTTTTATTAATAGGTTGGAGTTTTGACATCAAACAGAACAGTAAAATAAAGGGGCCGTGCACTCACAAAGTTCCATCCTTCATTTTATTTCTCTTCAGCAGCAGTAGAATGATACACAAACAAGTGTTGAATGGCCTGTCAGAACTCTTGACCGCATTACGATTTTCCACGAGTGCGTTTAGCTTAATCAAATTATCAGTTCCACAGCCAAAAGGATCCACAAAGGGTGACCTGACACCCAAATCCCTCCAAATAAGGAATCATCGTCCCCGTGTTCAGGTATATCTAGTGAATGTGGCGGAAAAAGTTCTGCCAGCTACTGATGAAAGGCTGAGACCCAAAATGTTTATTAGTACCAATCTGCTGCTGAGAAGAAATAAAATGAAGAATTCAACTTCATTCTTATTGTATTTTATTATTTATTATTTATTATTATTATTATTATTATTATTATTATTATTATTTATTTTTATTATTTAATAGTACACAAAGCTCTAATTTTCCTCCCACTGGTCCTGAATTAATTACATTGATGATGTTAAAGGTGAGAATATAGTTATAGTTTTAGCACCAAAAATTTGAAAAAGTGATTAAATTGCATGCTGCTAATCTTACATAATGTGGCCAAATTCTTTGACCTGACTCTTCAGTGTAGCCTAATGGTTTATCTTACTTAAACATACTTACTGATTTACCTCCATGGATTTATGTTGCTTTAGTTGTAAATTTAACATACAAATACACATTGGATTTGACAAAAATAATTCTCTTCCTATTCCTTGTAGAAATAATGGAATGATGAGGTTTTTTTGTTAATTAGCATCTGCCCCAATAATCATTTTTTCACCTCAATTCTTTATTTTTATGTTTTGATAAGCCACCCCCCCAAAAAAAGAAAAAAATGCTAAATTAGTTTAACAACAGCTAGTGTATGCTCCATGTTCTTGCTCCTCACATTGTGTACTTGTACTTGACTGCACAGCTTCATTTATTTGGTACTTCCTGGACAGCAGCTGGTCAGATTGACTGTGAATCAAGCTGCTGCAAAGTTTGATGTGAGTGTAGAAGAAAAAAAAAAACACAATAGATAGCTAATTTTGTTTTCTTGAGTAATCACTTTGCATCTGACCTATAAGTCCCCCTGTGATGAACCGTTTGATCACGACCCCATTCATCTGGCACCCCTGCTTTAATGAGACATATGGAAGAGTAGACAGAGTGTAGAAGTAATGGAGGATTGCAAACATTTATCTGTATATCGAGCTGCATGCCTGACTACTGACAGCATCTCTCATTTTTAGAAAGTCGCAGAAGCTGCAGAATAAAATCATCTATAACGACAAACCTATGATCATATTTTTCTTCATCTCCTCCACACAGGCACGAACTTTATCGAGCCTCTGGGAAGTTTGAGCTGCTGGATCGCATCCTGCCTAAGCTGCAAGCTACCAGCCACAGAGTTCTCCTTTTCTGCCAGATGACCAGTCTGATGACCATCATGGAGGACTATTTCAGCTACCGCAACTTCCTCTACTTACGTCTTGACGGTAGGCTCGCTGCTCTGCAGTATTAGGAAAGCAACTGATGATCAAATTCATTTAAATTAACAGCTCTCTGGCTGTTAATCTAAATCTAATCTGGCTTTTGATCTGATGTGATTACAAACTGACACACCACTGAGAACACCAGGAAATTATTTAATCGGGTGTATTTTGAGGGATTTGACCCTCATCTCAGCCTCTGTCAGTGATCTTGTAGATGATTTCAATCTCAAAATCATAAATGTTGTTGATGCCATTGCTCCAGTAAGGGTTAAAACAATCTCTGGGAAGATTAAAGCACCATGGAGAAATGCAACATCGGTAAAACTATTAAAAAAAAAGTGTCAAAAAGCTGAGGGGAGATGTCAAAAACAAAACTTGAGGTCCATTATGACATTTACAAAGAGAGACTTCACATCTACAACCTAGAACTAAAATGTGCAAGATGATTATTTTTTTCTGATATTAACAAAAACAAAAATTTGTGTTTTATTAACTGTTGTTGACTGACTGACAAACCCTCCTAAGTCAGTCGCCCCCTGAACGCCTCTCTAATGAGTCCTGTAATGAGTTTGCGTCCTTCACCAACAAAATTCAGAAGATCAAACTATCAGCACCTCCAAAAAACCTGAGCCACTCTTACATCACCAGCCAAGTTAAAATGTCAAACTTTGATCCCATTAACTCTAAAACTCTGGAGGAAATTATGCAACATTTAAACTCTTCTACTTGTTGTCTTGATACTGTGCCAACAAGTCTTTTAAAGAATGTTTTTAGCTGTGTGGCTTCAGACTTATTGCAGATAGTCAACACATCTCTTATCAGGCTGTTTTCAAAAGGCCTTGAAAACTGCAGTTATAAAGCCTCTCCTACAAAAGAGCAATCTGGATGCCTCAGTTATTAACAATTATAGGCCGATTTCAAACCTACCATTTTTCAGCAAATACACTGAAAAAACTGTTGTCCAACAACTCAGTACTTTGTTGGCCTCCAACAGTTGCTTTGATATGTTTCAGTCTGGATTTCGACCATTGCAGAACTGAAACGATGCTTATGGTGTTAAATGACATTCGTTTAAACACAGACTGTGGCATAATCTCAGTTCTTAGTGCTGCATTTAATAGTCAACCACAACAAACTACTAGACAGACTGGAAAACTGGGTTGGACTCTGGCACAGTTCTTAATTTATTTAAAACATATCTACAAGACAAAGACATGTCAGTTTGTAACTTCAAATCTGAAGGAATAAAGATGGCGTGTGGAGTTCCCCAGGGTTCGATTCTTGGGCCCCTTTTATTCAGTCTCTGTATGCTCCCACTGGCTCACATTTTGAAAAACAAAGTCTCCTATCACAACTATGTGGATGACGCCCAAATTTACATAGCATCTCACCAGGTGACTACAGTCCTATTGAATCGCTAAACAAGTGCACTGAAGACAGCAGTACTAGATGTGCCACAATTTCCTTCAGTTAAAGATAAAACTGAAATAATTGTATTTGGGGCCAAAGAAGAACGATCAAATGTCATTGGTCAGCTTGAATTTCTTGTACTGAAGACAGAAAACCAAGTCAAAAATCTTGGATGCAGACCTAAACTTTAACAGCCACATCAAGACAATAACAAAATCAGCCTACTATCACCTTAAAAATACAGCCAGATTAAGAGGATTTATGTCTCAGCAAGACCAAGAAAAACTTGTGCAGCATTTATCTTCAGCAGGCTGGACTACTGTAAAAGCAGATCACATCACTCCATCCTCAGATCCCTGACCTGCTGCCTGTGTCAAAGGATGGATTTTAAAATATTCTGACTGGTTTATAAAGCTCTGCATGGCTCAGGACCAAAATGTATCTCTGACATGATTCTGTGGTATGAAGCCTCCAGACCTCTCAGGTCGTCTGGTTCTGCTTTCTGTTCCAGAGTCAGAACAAAGCATGGTGAGGCAGCATTTAATTTTTATGCTCCACAACTCTGGAACAAACTTCCAGAAGGTTTCAGATCTGCTCCAGGTGGAAACGCTTTTAAACCAGGTTTAAAGCTTTTCTTTTTAGCACTGCTTTTAATTAAACCAAATTAAATGTTGGTATTGCAGTTCAATCTGCGGCCAGTTAATTCACGCTGTAACTGCACCATAGATTATTTTATTTAATTTTACTTCATTTATTTACTTCACTACTTCATTTATTTCATATTTACTTTATCCTATTTTACTCTTGGTTTTTAAATGTTGCTTTATTTCCATTATCCTCCGCTCATCCGGGTCCGGGTCGCGGTGGCAGCAGACTAAGCAGACCGGCCCACACTTCCCTGTCCCCGGCCAGGCCCTCTAACTCCTTCTAGGGGACTCCAAGGTGTTCCCAGGCCAGCCGGGAGATGTAATCCCTCCAACGTGTCCTGGGTCTTCCCCGGGGTCTCTTCCCAGTTGGATGTGCCTGGAAGACCTCCCTAGGGAGTCGACCAGGGGGCATCCTTATTAGGTGCCCAAACTACCTCAACTGACTCCTTTTGATGAGGAGGAGCAGCGGCTCTACTCCGAGTCCCTCCCGGATGTCTGAGCTTCTCACCTTGTCCCTGAGAGTGAACCCAGACACCCTAGGAACCCTCATTTCCGTCGCTTGTATCCGCGATCTTGTCCTTTCGGTCATTACCCAGAGCTCATGACCATAGGTGAGGATAAGAACGTAGATCGATTGGTAAATTGAGAGCCTAGCCTTCTGGCTCAGCTCCCTCTTCACCACGACAGTCCGGTACAGCGTCCGGACGCTGCACCAATCCGTCTATCAATCTCACGCTCCATCCTATCCTCACTCGTGAACCCGAGATACTTAAACTCCTCCGTCTGGGGTAGTGACTCCCCTCTAACCTGGAGGGAACTGTCCACCTTTTTCCTGCAGAGCACCATGGTCTCAGACTTGGAGGTGCTGATTCTCATCCCAGTCGCTTCACACTCGGCCTCAAACCTGCTCAGTGCGCGTCGAAGGTCACTGTCTGATGAAGCCAGCAGAACCACATCATCTGCAAAAAGCAGAGATGCAATTCTGAGGTCACCAAACTGGACACCCTCCAATCCCTGACTGTGCCTTCAAATCCTGTCCATGAAAATCACAAACAGGATTGGTGACAAGGGGCAGCCCTGGCGGAGTCCAGCACCCACCGAAAACAGGTCTGATTTAGTGCTGAAGATGCGGACACAGCTCTGGCTTTGGTTGTACAGGGACTGGATAGCCCGTGTCAACGAACTCAGTACCCCATACTCCCGCAGCACCCCCCACAAGACACCTCGGGGGACACGGTCGTAGGCCTTTTCCAGGTCCACAAAACACATGAAGACTGGTTGGGCATACTCCCAAGCCCCCTCTAGTATCCGTGCGAGGGTGAAAAGCTGGTCCACAGTTCCACGACCAGGATGGAACCCGCATTGCATCTCCTGGATCCGAGAGTCGACTATAGATCTAATTCTCCTTTCCAGCATCCCCGCGTAGGCTTTCCCGGGAAGGCTGAGAAGTGTGATCCCTAGATAGATGGAACACACCCTCCGGTCCCCCTTTTTAAAAATGGGGACTACCACCCCGGTCTGCCACTCCAGGGTTACTGACCCAGACCTCCATGCTGACACACCTATGCAGTGTTTCATAGGTGTGTCAGCTATGACAGCCCTACAACATCGAGAGACTTCAGAATCTCGGGTCGGATCTCGTCCACTCCTGGTGATTTGCCACTGTGGAGCTTTTTAACTACCTCAGTGACCTCCATCAGAGAGATGGTCTCCGATCCACCCGAGTCCTCCATCTCTGCCTCCCCTGTGGAGGGCATGGAAGCCTGGTTAAGGAGTTCCTCAAAGTGCTCCTTCCACCGCCCGACAATATCCCCAGTCCGGGTGAGAAGCTCTCCACCCTTGCTGTAAACAGCTTGGGCTATGAACCTCCCACCCATCCTGAGTCGTCTGACAGTTTGCCAGAACAGCTTTGAGGCCAATCGACAGTCATTTTGCATGGTCTCCCCAAACTCCTCCCACACCCGAGTTTTTGCTTCCGCAGCCGCTGAGGCTGCAGTCCTTCTGGCCTGCCGGTACCTGGTCAGCCGATTCCAGAGTCCCCTGTGCCTTTATTTTGTTCTTATTGTCTTTTGAATGTTGCTTTAATTTGTTCTTGTTGTCTTTTAAATGCTGCTTTAATGCATTTTGTTTGTGAAAAGCACCTTGAACTGCCTTTGTGTTTGAATGGTGCTATAGAAATAGATTTGCCTTGCCTTCCCCTGGATCTCAAATCAGTGAGAGCTACTCACAGTTCTGAATGTGCTGCTAATTTAAATGCAGCCAGTCTGCATTAGAGATGGATTGTTGTTCGACTCTTCAAACAGGAGCAGGAGGTGGTTTAAAATGTATTCTATCCTATGCCTACGTAATCTTTAATCCTCTGAAGTAGTGTGTGGAAGTACTTAATAGATTAAATATGTTACATTCTGCTTTAATTGATGTGCACTTTGACTTTAAGCTAATAGAGGTAAATTTATGGACAATTAAGGCTTTGCTTTTCTATTTTAACTTCATGACATGTCTGATTTGCTCTAAATCCACCATGTAACACAGTATGAGAAACATGTACTTGTACATGGCTTATGTGCCTAAAACAAATATTTGACATAGCATGCAAGTAACAAAAACCTTGGTTTCCTCTGTTGGATTTTGCCATTGGTGTGATCTTTGCAGAACTGCCACTCAGAAGGAGAATAACAACAGTGCAGATTTTGCTCCAGTTGCAGATCATTTGTCTTAATTTTGATTGTTGAGTGTGCGTGCGCACACACACACACACACACACACACACACACACCGAGCAGTGATTGCCCANTGTTGAGTGTGCGTGCGCACACACACACACACACACACACACACACACCGAGCAGTGATTGCCCATTGAATGTATCAGAACTACATCACAGCCATCAGAATCCATTCATATTTTCCATAAACCATACCTTTTATTTTCAGCCATCCAAGCATAACATGACCTGTCTACCCACGCCGTTTGAATCTCGGGTCCCTCAAAATGTATTATGGAGGCGTGTGGCAGTGACAGGTGGCTCGCTGTGGAAGAGTGTGTGTGTGTGTGTGTGTGTGAGAGAGTGTGTGAGAGAGAGAGAGAGAGAGAGAGAGAGATCCGAACATACCGATTTTACAGCTAGATTGTGTTGTTACTTACCCTTGGACCTCAACGGGCCTCAATGAGACTTTAAACGTTTTTCAGCTGGTCTGTGAGGATGATGGTGTTTGACTTTTCTTCCTCTTCTTAATCACTGTTTCTGATTTTGATTGTTACTGCAGGTGCAGAGACTGAGTCACACTCATACACATTCATGCACGGTGGTGAAGTAGCATTTTGGGGGAAGAGGGGATAATCAAACAAGGCTATTGACTGAAAGTAAAATACTTGTACTCATAATTGTTTCCCCTTCCACCCATGGTCTAATCTCGCACCAAATATAAAACCAGCTATGTATTTTTTAAATGTTCTGGTAACTAAAACAGAGGAGATGTGTTAAGGGAGAGTTCCAGAGGGAGGGGGCAGCAATGGAGAAGTCTCCCTAAGCTTATGCTTCTTTTAATCCTGCTGCTGCCTCTCTACTACCATATAAATTTGAGTATAAGCCGAGTTTTTATTACCAAATTTCTCAAAGCAAATCGGGGAGTCGGCTTATACACAAGAAATTATAATTTGATCCCAGAGAATGAAATTTCCAGGGTGGAAATACTACCCATTACCACTACCCATCAGTTTAAATCATACCTTAGAATGATGTATTTCCTGACTAAACATCTTATCCAGCACATTTTGAGGCAGCCAGTAAGCTCTGCTGTGATTGGTCAGTTACAGTAATCAGCTGCTGAAATAAATATCATGTTTACTGGTATGTGGATTATTTTCAGAAAATCACAGGAATACTATGACAATACCCAGAAAAACAGGTAATTTGCTAAACAAATAAACTGATGGAACAACATCAGGGGGTCGGCTTATACATGAGATCGACTTATATTCGAGTATAAATGGTAAATGTCCCATATATGCTGCTGTATTCTGTGTATCTCCTAAATGATCTGATATAGTATAATTAAATTAGACACAAACCAGTAGTTAAATAAGTTCCTCATATTTTGAACCCTATCTTAATCAGTGATCTTTATCACTTTTTTTTTACTCTCTTAAAAGCAATAACCTAAACAAGTTGACAGATGTCCCCGGCAGACTTCAGAATTAACGTGGCAGGCTCTGTCTCCTAAATTAATTCGATGTTTACATCGCAGGAACCACCAAGGCTGAGGATCGTGCTTTTCTGCTGAAGAAATTTAATGAGGAAGGATCTCAGTATTTCATCTTCCTGCTGAGCACCAGAGCTGGCGGCCTTGGCCTCAACCTGCAGGCTGCTGACACTGTTATCATCTTTGACAGCGACTGGAACCCTCATCAGGTCAGTCCAGCAGCAGGATGTGACGCACAGTTGCAGGAAGTATAAACTGCTGACAAGCTTTGCAGCCCAAGAAACAAACTTCAAAACAAGACAGGCATTAGAGCACATACAGCATCCTCCACAAATATTGGCACCCTTGGTTAATAAAAGCAAAACAGGATGTGGGGGGGAAAAAAAGTCTTTATGTTTATCCTCTTCTTTCATTCAAAATACTAGTGCAGTGCCTGTTCAAAATGTGCCTGTTCTTAACAAGCCAAGCTTTATGGTGTGCGCCACAGCCTGCCATAATTTAGTTCTGCACGTCCTCATGAGCTAGCTTTGTTTGCTGNTGGTGTGCGCCACAGCCTGCCATAATTTAGTTCTGCACGTCCTCATGAGCTAGCTTTGTTTGCTGTATGGGGTCGTGTTGAGACCGTGGCACTGGACCGGAGCATATGCTGCTGTGCTGGGAGTGTATCCTGCCGCGTGGACTACTTTTTACAGGCACAGCTTAATTCGAGAACCACTCATCCAAAGAACTTCATGTGCAACACTGCACATCCTTGGGTCCTGAGCAATAAACCTGCCGAAGTTCAACTTCATACAGTGCCTGGTTCTAGAGATAATGGTGTCGCAGACAAACAGAGATTCTGTCTTTATAGTTAGATTAGCAAAAACTATAACCTTTAATTAAAGTAAAATAATTGAAAGGAAAAACAAAATTCTTTTCAATGAGCCTGAAAGAGGACATGTATCTATGTTGAGTCCACGCACATTGAGGATGATGGTTCCCCTGGACAAAGAATCTCCGCAGATCACAGCTGGAGAATTACAGATGTTAGTTGGGTTTTGGGGTCAGAAAATCTCCAAAATTATGATCAGACACCACCAGGCCATTTTGGGAAAAACATGGTTGAGGGCAGGGACCGCCAGTTGTTTGCATCATCTCAAGTCGCATCTTTCACCTTTTGATTCCAGGACCTCCAGGCTCAGGACCGCGCTCACCGCATCGGCCAGCAGAACGAGGTGCGCGTGCTTCGCCTCTGCTCCGTCAACAGCGTCGAGGAGAAAATCCTGGCAGCTGCCAAGTACAAATTAAACGTGGATCAGAAGGTCATTCAGGCGGGTATGTTTGACCAGAAGTCCTCAAGCCATGAGCGGCGTGCCTTCCTTCAGGCCATTCTAGAGCACGAGGAACAGAATGAGGTGAGGAGAGAGTTTGTAAGTCGAGTTGTTCAGCGTACCTTTGGTAGTTGTCATTGACTGGTTCAAGGCTCAGATGAAGGAGGGAGGTAGTTGTAGTTTCAATATTTATTTTAACCAAGTGAAATACAGAGTGACAAAAGAAAGCAAATGTAACAAGTCAAAGAGATAGTATCCATGACCGCCTGACACCAGCTCATTTATACTCCCTGATGACCCTTGACCCTCCCTACAGGCTCGTGTCTGGAAGACACTACAGGAACAGTTGCCTGGAGACATTTTCTTCACACAGCAAATGCAGTTCAAAAGTCAAATGAGTTATTAGCTGAGCTGGATCAGGTGTTGTGGGTCTTGTAGGAGGACCACGGTAGAATTTTCTTCCTCTTGTTAAATCATAGATTTTGAGTTGCTGCAAGTAAATTTATACTCGCATTTTGTTTTGTTTGACTATGTTTCACAAGTCCAACAGTTAACCACGCACTCCCAAAAATGCTCATTATTTTGCTCCTTGCTAAAGAAAACAGAAAGTTTTGCTCTAAATATATATATGTGTGTGTGTGTGTGTGTGTGTGTGTGTGTTAAGTACTGCAGATAGTTTGTTGCACTTCCACTTTACTGTGATTCATAACTGTGTTACTGTTTGTCCGGTTCTTTGGTTTAAACTTTTAAATGAAAAAGTGAAAGAATGAATCAAATATTGTCGTGACTTTCATAATCAATTTCTAGTTTTTCATTTCAAGGTAAGAAATGGAAAGATCCAGTTTGCATCCAAATACTCCACAGTCTATTCCAAAACTTTCTGACATGTAATGTAATGCAGTTTTGTTGTAATTGTGTTAAAATAATGTTAGTTTAATATAATGGTAAAGTAGCAGTACTCAGTAAAGGAATACGTGGCAGAGCCCAGTCATTTCATGAAATAAATCCAAACGATGAATCCAAAGACTAACCACTTGCTTTTTTCATTATTCAACATTATTTTATTGTTTAATGTTCAGCTTTGACAAGAAAAATATTGCTGGTCAAACAGATTTTATTGCTACTCGCATACATCTAAATGCCAATGTTCCACTTCGTAGTGGTAGATTACAGTTAGCTTAACTTGCTAACCTTTGTTGCTGTTGTTAGGAGGCTGTAGTGATTCAGAAACTTGGCATGCAAAGACAAATGAAGGTCTTATTTCAAAGCGCGTAGTCCAAAGATAAAATCCAGTGGTTGTATGACATAATCCAAGTAAGTAAAGTGAAATAAAGTTTGATTCTTTTAAGACGCTGATCTGCTTCTCCATCCCTCAGTTTGCTTGGCAGGCAAAGGAGTCTTCCCACAGTTCATCAACCAGTTAGTGTCATGAAAACTGTAGTTTGTTGCCATAACACTTTAAACTGAGACTTGAAAGGTAAGGTTGAATCTTAATAAGGTGGAAGAGACTGTATTTTGATATTTTTACTGTACACTTAGGAAGAAGATGAGGTGCCTGATGATGAAACCCTGAACCAGATGATTGCCCGCAATGAAGATGAATTTGAGCTCTTCATGGTAAGAAAAGCTTATATTTGCTGTCAGATCGTTTTTGACATCAACACACTTTGTAACATTAACAACACATTTGTTTTTTGTTTTTTGTTTTTTTGCGATTTGCGGTCTTTTGCTCTTTTTCCATTATAATAAATCAAAGCTTTTCTCAGAAGGAGTTTAACATTTGGTTACAATTGAACCATTTTTTTCCTGAGCTACAATAACAATGTTACGAAACTCAACCTGTGGAACAGCAACATCCACTCCAATTGCATCTGATATTGTGCCAGGAGAACCTGTGGAGTTGGTAACAGGTTTTGTGATAGTTTCTTTTTGTTCCTGATGTCTGTGTGTGTATGATTATCACAACCCAAAACAACAAAAATACAAATCATGGCCACAATAACAAAAACCGATGACAGTTCCTTGGCTCTCACTTAATTCTTCAGATGGTTCACATCTGGTTTCCATAAAGCCTCCATTCGACTTGGAAATCCCCTGCTTAGTTATTACTGATGTGTACTTACACAGTTATTGTACTACATATTGGAGTACACGTGTAAATTATGCATGATATCTGTTGAAAAGTCTTCCATAGTTCCCTCACTAGTCTGGTGTGATGTATTAATGTAGTTGGTGACTTTATGATACCTTTTTACATTTAATCAGTAGTAGTGAAGTCATGAAGTAACAATACTTTGTTACAGTACTTAAGTATTTTGTTGCGAATCAGTACTTTACTAGAGTATTTATATTTTTGTAACATTTAAAAAAAAAAAAAAAAAAAAAAAAACACATACTGTATATACTCGAGTATAAGCCGAGTTTTTATTAACAGATTTCACAAAGCAAATCTGGGGGTCGGCTTATACATGAGAAATTCAAATTTGATCCCAGAGAAGGAAATTTCCAGGGGTGGAAATACTACCCATTACCACTACCCATGGAAAATAGTTTAAATCATACCTTAGAATGAGGTATTTCCTGACTAAACATCTTATCAACACATTTTGCAGCAGCCAGTAAGCTCTGTTGTGATTGGTCAGTTAGAGTAATCAGCTGCTGAAATAAATATCATGTTTACCGATACGTGGATTATTTTCAGAAAATCACAGGAATACTATGACAATACCCAGAAAAACAGGTAATTTGCTAAACAAATAAATTAATGGAAAAACATTGGGGGTCAGCTTATATACAGATTTGTTTAAAAATCTAAATTTGCAGGTCAAAATCGGGGTCGGCTTGTATAAGAGATCGGCTTATACTCAAGTGTATATACTTTTACTTTGTTGCTTTTTCAGTACAAGTTTGTTACTCACTACAAAAAAAAAATTACGTGTTTGTTTTGAATTCGCTATATCCAGAGACGGCAGACGAGCTTAACCTAGTTCGTTATTGGTGTAACATAACTCACGTTGACAGACGTGGAAGATCAATACCTTCCTCTCACTGTGGCATCAATCATAAAAATTCATTCATATAAGTTTTTTTTTCACTAGAGAGGATGAGGAAACTTGATATAGAGATGATGTGTTTTTGCCTTCCTGGTTTAATCTGAAGCGTATGGACATGGATCGCCGCCGGGAGGACGCCAGAAACCCGAAGCGTAAGCCGCGCCTAATGGAGGAGGACGAGTTGCCTTCTTGGATCATCAAAGACGACGCTGAGGTGGAACGGCTCACGTACGAAGATGAAGAGGAGAAGATTTTCGGCCGAGGCTCACGTTGCCGCCGGGACGTTGACTACAGTGACGCGCTGACTGAAAAGCAGTGGCTGCGGGTAAAGTCTGAGAGTTTCCTGTTCCCACGCGGTATGAGACGAGGCTGGATCACACAAACATTTAATCTTTTAATGGGAAACATTTATACTTGTTACTGATAAATTATAAAAGGTAGCCACTGTAAAATTAGCTTACAACCAATAATCCTACAACTTTGACGCGTGCGAGAGAGTTTTTAGGTAGGGATTCGGTTGTATAATTAAAATCGGCCAATTAAATCCATTAGCTTCACAAAACAATGGATGTGGAGCTGTGAAAGTGTTTTTTTTTTTTTTTTTTTTTTTAATAGTCCACTTTTCCTCTCAGCAAGACTGCAGTCACTCATTTAAAAAAAATAATTGTATCATTGTAATAGACTGATTTGATTTGTATGAACCTGATTATGGTTAATTCAAAGCTTTAAAGTTCCCCACATTCACACACCTGCTCAGTCATTTACTTTTTGATAAGCATCGGAGTGCAAAATTTTTGTAGTTCAAGGGCAACACCGGCAATTTTGCATGTTTGAGCCCAATACATACAACCCGTATACACGTTGAAAATATACTGCTGTAGCGGTACATTTTAGAATTGTTCTTCCTACCTTCCAGACTGCCTTCGGTTTCAGTTCATTCCAATACGCTATTAAAATCAACTTGTAGAGACTTGACACGTTCTTCTCATTGGTAATCCATCACAGCAAACACCATCAGGGGATTCATAAAGAAAAAAAAAAAAAAAAAAANAAAAAAAAAAAAAAAAAAAATCAAGATAACTACACAGCGTCATACTAAATAATCGGTTTTGAATCTCATTCATGAAGTTTCCCTTACGTGAATCAGTGCACCATTGTTGTGAGATGTTACAGGTGAAAGCCAATAAGGATGAATTAATTAATGCTTCATATTGATAAGCCACAATTTATAATACTTCACAAAATGATCCTCATATGTTGTCATAGATAAACCACATGAGAATTCAACAGCAGTGTTAGGACGACAAAAAATAATAATAATGATGATGCATTTTATTTATAGAGTGCTTTTCTAGACACTCAAAGATGCTTTACGAGAAGTAAGACATTTTAAAGAAACAAAATAATAATAATAATGATTACAGAAGTTATCATGCCAAAAAATCCAAAAGGGGAAAGATGTGATGACAATATGTTAATAGGCTAAAAACACAAAGTTAAGACACAAATAGTGCTGTTCAAGCTATGCTACAATTACATAGTTATTATTTAACAAGCAAATTGATAAAGTTAAATCTCTGCAAGTCACGTCTCAATAACATTAGATTTAATTCCAAAATATAGATAAGCTGTATTATCATTATATAATATCACATATTGTTCACATTGCCTGTGGAACTGAAAATCTGATGTCATACAGTTTTAGCGTGGTGACATTTGCATAGATTAGCTCGTCTCTGTGCTGGGTAAAATGTTAGCTTTATTGCTAACGTGGCGGTAGGATTAACCCCGTCCTTGCCGTGACTCTGTTTAACCTCCAGGCTATTGAGGACGGCAACCTGGAGGAGATGGAAGAGGAAATCCGACTTAAGAAGCGCAAACGCAAGAGACGCCAGGACAAAGACTCGTCGAGCAGAGACGAAGGCGGCACCAAAGCCAAGAAGAGACGTGGACGCCCCCCCGCTGAAAAACTCTCCCCCAACCCTCCCAAACTCACCAAGCAGATGAACACCATCATCGACACGGTGATCAACTACAGAGACGGGTAAGGAACGTTATCTCTCTCTGCAGGAAGGTTTTATGGCTGTTTCATGCAGAATCACAGTTTAAGGTTTCCTGAATGTAGCTTTAAGTGGTAAATTAACTGCTCTAAACACGAAAGCACATAGGATTTTATTTGCAGGCTGCCACGACTTTGGCAGCCAATTGTGGCAAAAATGGTGGATTATCAACAAAGAAAGAAATAACTTTTTTTCGGCTTGGTCCAGACATTCTACATGCTACATTTTGTCTCAGTTGAGCCAAAATTGCAGGAGGAAATACAAAAAAAAAATTGTTTTGGGAGAAATTCAAAATCACAGAAATTTGACTAACAAAACTAGTTGGTGCAAATGGGCGTGGCCTATATGGTTGCATGTGTATAGATCTACAGAATCCAGGAAAAGAAAGAATTTTGGTTCTATCACTTACAGTTCAACAGTTGTAGGCCAAAATGTAACTGTGCTTATTACAGCGCCACCATCAGGCCGATCACTTTTTTTTTTTGCCAGAGAAGTGGATGCAATTTTGAACTTATCTGTTAAGTTTAGTTACTGTAGCTTTTAGGTTTTTGAGATCCAACGTTTGAGACATAATTCAAAGAAAATTCAAAATGGCGGACAGCCTACCAGTTGGAAACTGGCGTGGCCTAAATGGGTAGCTGCTCAGCCCAAGGAATAGAGAAAGAAAGAATTTTGATTCTACAATGTATTGTTCAGAAGTTATCGACAAAATTTTACTGTTGTTATAGCACCACCATCAGGTGGATTGATAAATCACTTTTTGCAGAAGTTTAGTGCACGTCCTCCAAATGTAGTTACAACAGACTGATTAATTCAAGAGATATAAATAATATTTTGTAGAAAGAGCCACACCTTTTCAACTTTAGCAGCCAAATTGTAGCAAAATAGTAAAAAAAAAAAAANGGGGGGGGGGGGATAGCTTTTTTTCTGGTTTGGTTCAGACATTCTACATGCAAAATTTTGCTACAATTGAGCCAGAATTGTAGGAGGAGATATGAAAAAAAACTGTTTTGGAAAAGACTCAAAATGACATAAAATCTTGTCAGGCAGCAATGGGCGTGGCCTATATGGTTGGATGCAACTAGATCCAAGATCCAGGGAAAAAAGAATTTTGATGCTTTGACTTATGGTTCAAAAGGTGCAAGCTGAAATGTCAAATTGGTTATTAAAGTGTCACGATCAGGTCGATCTGTGTAATTTCACCTCCAAAATGTAACCGCTTCTTCCTCTTGTTATCTATCCATCCCCCAAATTTCATCCATATCCATCCATAACTTTTTGAGACCATCTTGCTAACAAACAAACAAACAAACAAGCAAACAGGCAAATGCCAGCGATCACATGACCTCCTTAAATCACAAAGCGAAAAACGTCTGCTGCTGCTCCGAGTCGAAACTTTCAGGCAACCTCCAGACAACTAACATGAACGTTTCCATCAGCTGTCAAAGAAAAACCAGATGATGGCAGCGATAATGTGAGTGTTATCATACTGTCCGTGATAACATGTCACATCGCAGTATTGACGATATGGATATTGATGGTTTGTGCAGCGCAGGAAGACAGCTAAGTGAGGTGTTCGTCCAACTGCCGTCCAGGAAGGAGCTTCCAGAATACTACGAGCTGATCAGAAAACCCGTTGACTTCAAGAAGATCAAGGTATGTCGTCACTTTTGATAACGAACATAGACATAACAGTTAAAATGCAGCATTCTTACTTTTTCTGAAAGGATCATATCAGTGATTTTGCATGTTTAAGCCCAATACATGCTACCCGTACACATGTTACATTACTAACAAACAAAACCTATTTTAGTTTTTCTGTTAATTTTGCCAAATCCTCCCTGCTGTTTTAAAATCAAACATTCAGATGATACACCAACCTTAAAATTCAGTGTTTCACCTGCTAACGCTTTTGCACAATGGTAGAAGGGGAGGTCGTTTTAATTTCTCGGTAAAAGCCATCTTCTGCTGGGACTATATTCCCAGGCGGAGACATACATTGTCTTCCGTGCAGCTGCGCGTTGGTCTGTTAAATAAAACAGACAGATAACTAGACGTCATGTTCACTGTGATGGATTATGTATCTCAAGCATGTTTCAGTCTCTACAAGTTAATTTTGTAGCAAACTGAATGAATGACGGAATGAACAGACGAATGACAAATGGAATGAACTGAAACCTGTGGCATTCTGGAAGGCAGAAAAAACAATTCTAATATATGCTGCTGCAGTCTTAGGTTTTGGGAAATGATTGTCTGTAACGTAACGTGTATGCAGGTTGTATATATTGTGCTTAAACGTGCAAAATCGACAGTACTGTCCTTTAAGACATTAAAGTTGGCGCTCATACCTCTTCTCTGGATCTACAGTAAAAGCATGAAGAGAATCTAAAGCTTCATATTGATTCATATCAGGAGCAGAAGCTGTGCTGCCATGTATAAACGAAAAGAGATCCCGACATCATGACGAGCGACGTGTCAGATTTGGGATCGCACGTTAGATTTGCGTTGAAGCAGAACCTGAGACTGATGCTGCTGGGGTGTGTGTGTGTGTGTGTTTTAACAGGAACGCGTGAGAAGCCATAAGTACAGGAGCGTGGGAGACCTGGAGAAAGATGTGATGCTGCTCTGCCACAACGCGCAGACCTTTAACCTGGAGGGATCCCAGGTCAGCCCATCCCCCAACAGAACTCCCCTTCTCATTCATCTTTTTCTCTTTCAGCTCGTGCCGTGACGGCTGATGAGTGCAGGTTTCCTCACTCGTCCTGTTGGAAAGCGACTCGTCATGCTTGTGGTCTGCCATCGCACACGTTTGGCACCCATGTTCTTTTATCCTCAAATCTTTTTCTGGCCTTTTTGGTTTTTCTTGATTTATTTTTTTCCCTTAAACGCAAAGAAACATTTGTTTTTTGTCAGTTCCAGATAGATAGATAGATAGACCATTTTTGAACTGTACAATGTCGAAAAAAAGAGGGCAGAAAAATAAACTCGCACATTGTTTGCATGGTTTGCCTTTAAAGGATCATACCGGTGATTTTGAGACATTGACATACTTTCTTACATACGTACGTATTTATTTATTTGAAGGGCGGATTGAGGGATTTGCTTTATTTCTGTGGGACTTGGTAATGAAAACGGACAAACTGTGGATTCTGTGTTTTCTGAACCGTCATTTGTTGCTCGTGCTGATTAAAATGCAGGACTTTGCTTAGAGAGATATTTTAATGATGTTTTGTTTTTTTTTACCAATGTTTTTTTATTGTACTGTAGGTATGTTTTTTCTGTTCTGTTTCACTTGTTTTATTTAGTTTTTTATCTTTTTATAATTGCAGGCAAGTAATTTAACATCCTGGCATGAGACTACAGATAAAAATTAGTGGCACATTTACATTTTGATTGTCAATTAATATGCATCGTACCAATTCAGATGAATAAATACAGATACAGAGTAACACCAAGTGGAAATTGGCCAAAAAAAAAAAGCTATTTATTTTGTGAAGATGAATAATTCTCAAATTTAAATAAATCAAATTATAATCAATAGTAATAAACTGAAGCAAGATATAAACAAATAAAGTAGCGTTGCCATATCAGATAACTGAATGAAAATGACAAGAAACCTGCAAACTTAAATTTTAGAAACAGGATACCAGGAATTAATGATAATAAATGAATAAAACAGAATTAAAAAAGCTCAGCTCGCTGAACAAATACAATAATCTAACGGAGTTAATACAGAGAGTTTCTGCAAAGCGATAAACACCAACAAGAACAGGAGTCAAACGACGGTTTGTGCCTTTTTTTTTTTTTTCCAGATATACGAAGACTCCATCGTCCTTCAGTCTGTCTTCAAAAGCGCTCGGCAGAAGATCACCAAAGATGATGACAGTGATGAAGACAGCGATGATGAGGATGATGATGAGTCAGAGGCTGAAGGTAAGACATGTAATAATCAAACACAAAACACACGCGCACGCACAATCAAACTGTAAGGCGCAGAGGAAAACACCTTATGTGACTGACAACCATTTTCCAAAATATACTATTAGAGCAGTACATTTTAGCATTGTTTTTCCTACTTCCAGGCTGCCATTGGTTTCAGCTCATTCCAGTATTTTATTAAAATCAATTTGTAGAGACTTGAAACGTGCTTGAGATACGTAATCCGTCACAGCAAACAACACGTCTATTAAAGTTTTTCTCAAAGTAACTTTATTTAACCAATCCAACACGAAGCTGCAGAAAAGAAAGTGTACGTTTTCACCAGAAAATATGGAAAAGATGGCTTCTACTGAGAAATTAAAGTGACCATGCCTTCTTACATTCAGACACGTTAGCAGGTGACATATTGAATTTTTAGGTGTGTGTGTGTGTGTGTGTCACCTGAACATTTGACTTTTAAACATTAGGGGATTTGGCAAAGTAACAGCAAAACTAAAATATGGTTTTATGTTTCAGAAATGGTTGCCAGTAACGTAACGATGTGTGGACAGTGCTTAAACATGCAATATTGGCGGTATTGTCCTTTAATGGGGAAAAAACTAATTGCATCAATCAAAACAACACCACAGCTCTGTTTGTCACCATAAACAATTAATTTTTGTATTCAACAAATTATGTTAAATGTTGCATCATTATGATACATAAGGTTTATTTATGGCAGCATGTCATTTAATAATTAACGTCCTTTTCCAGTTTTATTGCTGATACGATGCTAATCCCAGACAGGGTTTTCTGCTTTTCTTCACTTTTCCTCACTTTTCTTGTGCTTCGTACAGCAAAGTCAGTGCGAGTTAAGATCAAGCTGAGCAAAGACATGCGGAGCCACGACAAAGGCAAGAAGAGGCAAAGCCGCGGGAAGGCCAAGCCCGTGGTGAGCGACGACGACAGCGATGAGGAGCAGGACGATAACGTACGTCTCTCCACTCCACCCATCACCAGCATCATAACTAAAACCCATCACAACTAACTAAAACTCATCATAACTAAAACCCATCACAACTAACTAAAACTCATCATAACTAAAACCCATCACAACTAACTAAAACTCATCATAACTAACTAAACCCCATCATAACTAAAACTCATCACAACTAAAAATCATCATAACTAACTAAAACTTATCACAACTAACTAAAACTCACCATAACTAAAACTTATAACTGAAACTCATCACAACTAAAACTCATCACAAAAATCTACAACTAAAACTCATAACTAAAACTTATAATTCAAACTCATAAGTAAAACTCATCATAACTAACACTCAAAACTAAAATCTACATCTAAACTTATAACTCAAACTTATAACTAAAAGTTATAATTAAAACTCATAACTAAAACTTACAACTGAAACTTATCACAACTACTAAACCCCATCATAACTAACTAAAGCTCATCATAACTAAAACTTATAACTGAAACTCATCACAACTAAAACTCATCACAAAAATCTACAACTAAAACTCATAACTAAAACTTATAATTCAAACTCATAAGTAAAACTCATCATAACTAACACTCAAAACTAAAATCTACATCTAAACTTATAACTCAAACTTATAACTAAAAGTTATAATTAAAACTCATAACTAAAACTTACAACTGAAACTTATCACAACTACTAAACCCCATCATAACTAACTAAAGCTCATCATAACTAAAACTTATAACTGAAACTCATCACAACTAAAACTCATCACAAAAATCTACAACTAAAACTCATAACTAAAACTTATAATTCAAACTCATAAGTAAAACTCATCATAACTAACACTCAAAACTAAAATCTACATCTAAACTTATAACTCAAACTTATAACTAAAAGTTATAATTAAAACTCATAACTAAAACTTACAACTGAAACTTATCACAACTACTAAACCCCATCATAACTAACTAAAGCTCATCATAACTAAAACTTATAACTGAAACTCATCACAACTAAAACTCATCACAAAAATCTACAACTAAAACTTATCA
Organism: Lucifuga dentata; assembly: GCA_014773175.1. Taxonomy (NCBI): domain Eukaryota; kingdom Metazoa; phylum Chordata; class Actinopteri; order Ophidiiformes; family Bythitidae; genus Lucifuga; species Lucifuga dentata. The sequence continues at coordinate 6,876 of VXCM01002899.1, read as the reverse complement.
TAATTAAAACTTATAATTAAAACTCATCGTAACTAAAACTCATAACTAACACTCAGAACTAAAATCTATAACTAAAACTTATAACTAAAACTTATAATTAAAACTCATTGTAACTAAAAATCATCACAACTAAAACTAAAATCTGCAACTAAAACTTATTGTAACTAAAACTTATAATTAAAACTCATCACAACTAAAACTTGTAAATAAACTAAAATCATCCTTCAGTCTGAACTATAGACACACTTTACCTTTGACCAAAACTTACTACGTCATCTCTCTCCCTCTCTCTGTCTCTTTCCCACAATCTCTCTCTCTTTCTCTCTCTCTTTGTCTCATTCTATCTTGCCATTCTCCCACTGTCTCTCTCTCTCTCATCCCCCTTTCTCTTGCTCTCTCTGTCTCACTCTCTCTCCCCTCTCTCTTTCTCTTTCGCTCCGTCTCTCCCTCTCTCTCTCCCCCTCTTTCTCTCTCGCCCTGCAGGATCTGTCAGACAAGAGCAAGAGCGACGACGACTGAGGGAGATGATGAAAGGACGAGTTGACTCCACTTAAAAAGAGGAAGATGTCTCCTATTCAGCTCTTCACCTCCACATTCTGTGTTTTTCTTTTCATTTTAAAGTTTTCTCCGCCTTTTTTTCTGTCGCGCTTATCGTCTCGTCCACGTGGAAATGAATGAAAATGACGGTACAGCAATAACAATCAGCGTATACTCCTGTCTCAAAGACTGTTTTGTAGTATATTTTTAAGCTCCATGCTTTAAAAAAATGATTAGTTGAAAAACAAATGTATGGCATAACAGCTTTTGCCTTCTAACAGCTTGCTTGCACTTTAAAAAAAAAAAAAAAAAATTAAATATAAATATCTAAATGCAGTGGAATAGAGAAAATATAGCCAATGACATCCATGTTACAACTCAGTCTGAGCTCATATATTAACTAAATAAGATAAAGTATGAAAATAGAACCTGATGACCTACGAGTTAATCTGAAACGACCACTTCATACTTTTTACTAGACTTTTTTCTGTAACCTTACGTATAATATAATATAATTTCAGTAGGTCTGTCTTATTCTTATGCCTTTTCATCTAATGTTGTATATGAAAGCTGAACTTTGAACTTTGTCGTCATAATTTTCTGATGGCTTATCAGATTTTTTTTTTTTTGGTCTTTAGTCAGATTGCGTCACAGAAAAGCGAACATCTCTTCGCTGAGTCACGGGTGCGTGTAGTGAAAACGTGTTGCCATGTCTGTTATTTCGTCATACAAACGGAAGCAAGTCTTAGCTTATATTCAGCGCATTACGGCCTGCTTAAACTATTAAAGTTATACAGTATTATTTTAAAAATCACACACGAACGACAATGAATTTACAACGTATGTTAAACAATATATTGATTTTTTGTGTATGGATTGAGGTGTTAGGTTTTTTTGTGTGTGTGTGTGTGCGTGCTTCTTTGTTAGGTTTGAGCCTCATATTGTTTTTTCGGTGCTTGCATAGTTATTCCCTTTGGGCTTTACCACATTTTGGAATTAAAATGGGTTCAATTTGGATTTTTATCATTTGATTTACACAAGAAGCTTAAAAAAACAATTTGCCCAGTTTTTCATCATGAGAACACTTTCTCTTTATGAGATCCTTTTCACGTTTAACAAGATACCTTCATATAATAATGATATAATAATATTTTTGGCGTTACTACATACCAAATTATTCTGTTTTAACGAGAAACTTTTGTTGTTATAACAACATACCACCATTTTTTGTTTTTTATACAAGAAACAAAATTATCTCGTTAAAATGAGAAGCATTTTTCATTATAACTTGATGATTTTTTTTTTTTTTTTTTTTTTTAACATTTGCTAAATTTTATTCAAATCGGTCCGTTAGCGTTGATTTTATTGGTTAAAACTTCTGGATCCAGAATACGATCCGGATCAGCTCCAAAACTGAATCGCTTCTTCCTCTTGACGTTTTGAATCGTCCCCCAAATTTCATACAAATCCCTTCGGAATTTTTTTTTATTTGTTTGTTTTTAGATTTCCTGTTAACAGACAAAGCCGGCGATCACGTAGCCTCTTCAGCCAAGGCAAAAAAAAAATCTAAATTAACACGAAAATACGAGGAAAAGTCCAAAGGGGTGAATAATTAAGNTTTTTTTTTTTTTTTTTTTTTGTAGCATGAATTTTTTGATGATATATTGTATATTGTTGACACGCAGATTGTTTGAAATAAGAGCTTGCTGAGTCTCTAAGTGTGACTTTATCTTTCTTTTCTTTGCACAGTCTTTGTGGTTTTATGTCACGTGACAAATAAAATCTCACTGATTTTCACCACAAACTGCATTTTGTTTATTTTTTTGTTGTTTTTTTAATCCTCCACATTCATATTAAAGGACTGTACCTTTAATTGTGACTCATTTCCTTCACAATTTCACTTTTTTTTTATTGAATTTTTATAGAATTTTTTTTGCATTAATAAAATAAAGACCTTTCAGAAATACAACAAACAAATCACTCCTTTACTCCACTTGATTATTATAATAATAACAGAAATTAGATGAGCAATCAGAGACAGGCAGGTGAAAAGGGCAACACACACACACACACACACAAAGCACAAAAGGCAGCGAGGGAACAGGAAGTAAAAAAGGGAAACGCACAATAAAAGCAGAACTGCAGTAATAATCATTTTACGTGATGGTACAGCAAAGGAAGTTCATATGGGAATAGAAAACACATTTTGAGGAAACAAATGGATATCATGAATCTTTTTTCCCCACACTTTATTAGTGCACGTTGTATCATATAATGTCTCATATTAATTCAATCGTGGCCATGTTTTATCAGTTCATTCCCTCGTTTTGTTTAAATTCTGGCCATGTACTCTGGTAGGTGGTAGTCTGGAAGGTAGGAAAAATAATGCTAAAATTTACTGCTCTGGTAGTATATTTTGGGAAATTGGTTGTCAGTCAGTATCATAACATGTATGCAGGTAGTATTTATTGGGCTCAAACATGCAAAATCACCAGCATGCTCCTTTAAATTATGCCAGCAAGTAATTTATTCCAAAGCGAAAGCTCTTACAGATCCATTTATAAGTTGATCGATCAACATTCAAATCTAGCAAAAACAATATCTGTGCTTGTAAACATGAAAATCAAGTGAATTTTTTTTTTTTTTTTTTNTTTTTTTTTTTTTTTTTGAATAATTTCAAAGGAGGCTAATTTTTAAAAAGTAAGTTGTGTTATTACTGAGATGATATTTGTTAAAAAAAAATTAATATTAATTGTTGAAGGGGAAATAGAAGAGTTAGTTAGATCTGGTTATGAACTTATTGTTTTATTATTTCATAACCCCATGAAGCTGAAATCTGAATTCTCCCTGAAGGATGCGATTTATTTTGAAGTGCAGTTACACAAATACTTACATTAATGATTGTGTACATTGTGTTTTACCAGCAGAGGCTTTTAATTTGCAGACAACATCCTGACTCACTGAGGCTGAGCCTTAGCGTTTACTCTCCACTTAAAGGACCATACCAGTGATTTTGCAGGTTTAAGCCCAATAAATAGTAGCTGTGCACAGGTTACATTACTGCCAACCATTTTCCAAAACATAAAACCGTGTTTTAGTTGTTACTTTGTCAAATTCTGAAAGCTTTTAAAATCAAATGTTCAGGTGATACACCCTTTAAAATTCAATATATGCCTAACATGCTAACACATATGTATGAACGTATAAGGGCCAGTTATTAATTTCTCGGTAAAAGGGACTATATTTCCTGGCAGAGACATACATTGTCTTCTGTGCAGCTCTGTGTTGGATCGACGTTTTAGAAATTCTCAGTAATGTTGCATTAATGCAGGCTGTATATTTATTGGGCTCAAACACGCAAGATCGCAGGCTTTAAGTGTTCTGTAAGATCCTGATGTAATGCTGCAAATTTTTTTTTTTTTTTTTTACTAATAAGAGGATAATTTTGGTAGTAATGGTAATCTGCTGATTAGAACAGAATTTATATAATAATAAAAACTGAATATTAATTAATAGTAGTATTAATTAATAATTGCTATTAGTATATCTGTGTGTGTGTGTGTGTGTGTGTGTGTTCCATCAGTTGCTCTGTTCACAGCTGGACAAAGCGTACCTTCCCAGGTGCTGATGAAAGCAGCCTCACACAATGGTCAATTTCAAAAGTGAATCACTTCACACCAGGAGGCCTCACTTCTTCTTCAGCTTCTCGTTTTTTATTCCATCTTAAGAGCTAACAGTGCAAACAACGCATTTTGCCACAAGCTTCATCAGGTTCACTTTACCACAATCACATTCTGAACATTAAATAGTCTTAGGCAATAAAAGGCATAACAGCCACTTCAATCAGTGACAAGTGTGTTCAGATTCATTTTACATAAATTTTATTTTACGTAATAATTTGTGGGTCAGGAAATGCACCTCATCTTCTAACCTCTAAGTGGAGCCACATACATGAGACTCTACATGCAAAGATATATGTGCACAAATTATTACGTAAAATAAAATTTATGTAAAATGAATCTGAACACACTTGTCACTGATTGAAGTGGCTGTTATGCCTTTTATTGCCTAAGACTATTTAATGTTCAGAATGTGATTGTGGTAAAGTGAACCTGATGAAGCTTGTGGCAAAATGCGTTGTTTGCACTGTTAGCTCTTAAGATGGAATAAAAAACGAGAAGCTGAAGAAGAAGTGAGGCCTCCTGGTGTGAAGTGATTCAGTTTTGAAATTGACCATATATATATATATATATATATATATACATTCTCCATCCAATCCCAAAATGATTTCGCTCCACACCCTTTCTGGCGAGTCAGGAATGATGGCGTGAAAGGGCCAGGTGCTCTTATTATTGGAGAGCTCCGTTTATTTGGCGTGGTGGCAGCTAACTCTTGCACCACTTAAAAGGAAAAGTGGGAAAAGGCTTTTGTCTGCTGTTGAATTCCAGGTTCACTACCAGTTTAATGCATGATCGAGGAAAAGGCTGGGTGTTCTCTGAGTCCTGGGAAGCTACATAACAGAGAGGACTTCCAGCCAATCCTGTACAAACAGGCCATAATCATCAGAATGGTCCTTTTTTAAAAATATTTATCAAAAGCAAACCACAGAAAATTTGCTAACGTGAATAGAAGATGCATCTCTGTGTGTTATGGAGCCCTAAAGCAGGGCTACTCAATACCACTCTTAAAGGTCCACTAAGAAAATTCTCAATAAGACAAAGATCCATTTATTAAGGTGAGTCAAGCCAGGGTAGGATTGGGATCCTAATTTTTACCTGGAATTTAAGGTGTCGAGCAGGGTGTNGTGTGTGTGTGTGTGTGTGTGTGTGTGTGTGTGTGTGTGTGTGTGTGTGTGTGTGCTGATGAATGAGCCCATTGCGTCAACCCATCGTGACTCGTGTCGCGGCAATGTCTCAGAAAATACAAATAATACATATGAAAACTTTACTTTTCTCAGAGTCTGGAGGAGGTGTGGTTTGGTCCAGATCCGGATCTGAGTCCAAATTTTGAGGATGACTGCCCTAAAGGGACATGAGAAAAAAATAAATAAATTGCTAGTTTCTCTTGTGCACCAAAAATGATTCTGTGCATGTGAGAAAACTTTTCCTGTAGTATCAGGTGTTTGTGAGATAGTTTCTCATGTGCACATGAGAAATCTTTTCCGGTAACACATATCCTCCTTCAACTGGTTGAAGATTCTGTCTGATATGTTTCAGGATCTCACAAAGGCAAAGATATCTTGGTCTGCTGCTATTCTGCGTATCTACATATCATAAAATCATGCCAGAATTTCTAGCAGAAATGGTTTCTGGTGCACCTCATATTATCACGTGCACACCAGATATTACCGGAACCCAGAAACTGTTTCATGCTCATGAGATAGTTTGTTGTGAACCATGAGAACATTTCTGGTGTTCAAGAGAAACTAACAATTTATTTATCTTTTTCTCATGTCTCTTAAGGGGCTCCATAATATGTACATAAAGTTGGTCATGTTATTCATTTCATTATAGCCAGGTTTATTTGTAGCCTAATATCTCATCCAATGTTATATTTCCTCTAAAAATGGAATTCATTTGTAGTCAGCAGGACTGCACTCGTCTCCTTTTACAACTGTTTTACTGAAAGCATCCTTTCATTTTCATCAATCTGCTGGTATCAGTCCTTAAATATTCAACAGAAGCACCTTGGCAGTATTGTCACCTTCTGTTAAGAACCACTGATAACAAACTAAGAAGATTCATTTCACTAATTTCAGACTGTCTGAAAAAACAAATCCATCCAAGACCCTTCAACAGCCCTCAGCTGCTTTGGTTGGCTTTCCTCTGAAGACGTCTTTAGAGCGTTGATGCTTGACAGTCTGAAGTCCCTGAGACAGTTCATCTCCTTAATCTCTTTAACTTCTTGATTTTGTATGTTTTAGTATGTTTTTGTGTCTGTTTTTATATGCCTGCCTTTTAAATTGCCCTTTGGGGATAAATAAAGTTTACTGAATTGACTTGAATTTAATCTCAAAGGGCTTTACAGGCCCAGACATCAGCGGTTCCTGACCCAGCCTGGGCTCTCTCAGAAGACGAGGAAAAACTCCCTAAAAAAAAAAACAAAACAAAATCAAAAACAACTTATTATACAAGGACAAACAGGAAGAAAGCTCAGGAGAGGCTATTCAGAGAGATTCCCTCTCCTTTGCGATGAGAACTGCAGGTGGAGAAACAGGCAAATCACAAAGATCCAAAAACAACGAAACATTCAAACATATATGAGGCAAACAAGATTAAGAACAAGGGAGACGTGCAGAGCTGTGGAAACTACAGAGGAATAAAGTTGATGAGCCACACA
>VXCM01002898.1:0-22724 GCA_014773175.1 Lucifuga dentata | reverse complement strand
TCTTAGTATTTGGTATGAATGTCAGAATATCTTACTATTTGGTATGAATGTCAGAATATCTTAGTATTTAGTATGAATGTCAGAAGTATGAATGTCAGAATATCTTAGTATTGGGTACGAGTGTCAGAATTTCTTAGTATTTGGTATGAATGTCAGAATATCTTAGTATTTGGTTACGCCCTCCTTCTGCTTTAATGACAGCATCACTCCAGCAGCACGGATTCCACGCGTCTGTAAAAACCTGATGAGCCAAGTTATCCAGCATGATTTGACAATGTTCCAAAGAGCTTCTTGTGATGTCAGACTTTCTGATTATTTCCACATTTACATGGAAAACATCATGGATTTTACATGTGGTCTCAGACTTTTTGACTGTGTATTTATACTGTAAATTTTTATTCCCTCTGTGCACAGAAGAAGTCACTAATGAGGTCATGAGGACCAGGTGAGGAAGTGGATCACTATCTGTGCTAATTCCGATCTTCCCACCCATGACTTTGATTTCTATTCTTAGAGCCAAGTGAGCGGCAAGCTTGTATTTGGAAAAACAAAAATCATGGATATGATAAATTTAGCCAACATAACAGATGATGACAAACTGTCAGTTAGCGATGAAGCTGGACTCAGACTGGTTGTTCTGGATTCAATTAAGCTGCAGATGAGCAGACGAGTCGGACATCTCAACAGGGAATCAACAATCCTGATGTGTAGATGCCAAAGTGGTGACTTACACACCTGACCTCACTATTAATAGAAGTTATGAAACAATAGTGAAAAGTTTATGGTTGCACTGCAACATTTTCATACAGCATAAACAGATCATGTTCAAATTAGTTTCTTTGATTTGAAAGGTTTTTTCCTGGCAAAACTGATGATCAATAATTCTAAATTTGGAAAAATTAGACCAGAATTCAGCTGGTGGCAACCAGCAACAAGTCAGGTCACAAGTGTCCTTGAGCAAGACGCTGAACCCTAAATAAGAGTCAAGAAAATTTTTAATGAATTAAAATACACATAAATTTATATTTAAGATTTCAGCTGTCAATAACAATTTAACGTGACTGTTAAGGGCTAAGATTAAGAAAAGGAAAATAGAAGATTCAACTTTCGTCTACTGTCACCTAGTGGCAAAGAGCATCTAACTGAATATTAGGATCTGAACATCTTTATTCAGCTAATTTAGCAACATTTTGTAAAGAGACTGTACTCTAACATTTAGGCATATGTAATATTTATTTACTTATTGCTTGTTCTGTATGAAGACATGGGTGTTGTGGTTATTTTGTATTCCTGCCTGATGAATTTTGTAGATATGTTGACCTTTTCTCACTTACCACAAGTGGGGTCCCGTGAGAAATAAAAATTATTATTATTATTACATATTCTAGGAGGCAGGCATTAACATAAGTGGCCAAACATGCATATAACATTTGGCGAGCATGCTTCCTTACTTCAAAAGGAATCTCGAAGCCCTCCAGGATGCCCCCTAACATCAGAAGTCCATCGGTGGAGATGTCCTGCCATGGATAGGCCCAGTTCACTCTCTCCACCAGAGTGCAGTCCACATAAACCTCCAGCCAGAGTGGGGAGACGCCCACTGATACCTGGTGCCACAGGCCGTCGCACAGAGAACTCACTGAAAACCTGCGTTTGATGGAGGGAAGATGAATGACGTGAGAAAGAAAAGATATTCAGGAAAGTATTGAAAGCTTGAAGGTGCACAACAGCTGTTCAGGCTGGAAAGTCTTTAACTGTGAGAACAAATCAAACTTCAGGTCAACATTTCAGTTCATTTGATGCACAAAAATGATTCATACTCGACTCTTTTTTAACCTAAATAATGGCTCACAAAAGGTGGTCAGCTGCAGAAATACTTTATTTAACTGCTTCATTCATGCAATAAACTTAATCTAAACAGAGTGAAACCAAAGCTGGCCTTTGGCTTTAACTATTTCTGGTCTTAGAATAAATTCAAAAATCTGTTTTGCAAATACAGGCTTTGACTCATATATGATCTAGATTTTGGGGTTTTTACATTTTATTGATCCCTGAAGGGAAATTTGTCTTTTCTGCATTTGAGCCTCATCACCTGCTAGAAGCAGTTTGCAGCCTTACTGCAGCGCTCTGGAAACCAAATTTACAGTAGTTAAGTGACAACGCTAACCACCTCACGACTTAACTCACAATCTCTCAAACACATAAACACACACACACACACACACACACGTGCGCACACACACACACACACACGCACACACATACACACACCTCCATTTGAGACTGCACTTTATCTGAACCTTTAAACTCTTTGCACATGCCAAAAGTACACAACCCCACTTTATGAAACCGTGAACTTTTTGCACACCATCTTCCGACCCCAAAATAAATGTCTGAATATAAATCATTATCAACCATTATTGTCTTCTTAAACTTTATTTTATCAGTTATTTTTAAATTTAGACAGTTTAGCATCTCTCAGTCAGTTAGTAAATGTGTTTTTTGCACTATTGTGTGACACACAATAGTCCTCATACTGCACTTTTTGTCTGCTTGCACGATGTTAAATGTTGGAAGAAGCACCAGGAGGTCCTGGAGAAACAGTGTTTCATCTCCGTGTATGGACGGGCTGACAATTGATTGATTGATCGATTGATTGATTGATTGATTGATTGATTGAGTTTGAGTTGATTGAGTGATTGATTGATTGATTTGATTCACTGGAACAGTGAATTAAAAATGTTTTTCCTACTTTCCAGACCGCCATTGTTTCAATTCTTTCTGGTACGCTATTAAAATCAACTTGTTGATACTTGAAACATTCTTGAGATAGGTAATCCATCATNGATTTTTTTTTTTTTTTTAGAAGTTATGTAATTTTAGCGTTTAAGCACAATAAAAAGCAGGGAGTGAATGTGTCTCACCAGGGAATATAGTCCCAAAAGAAGACCTGCGTTTATTGAAAAATTTTAAAGGACCATGACTTCATAAGGCTATGTAACTATTAGCAGGTGAAACATGGATTTTTAAGGTGGGTGTATAGCTTGAATATTTGATTTTGAAAGATTAAGAGATTTTGCAAAATATCAGAAAAGCTGAAATACGGTTTTATCCTTTGGGAAATGATTGTCAATAACGTTACATGTATGAAAATTGAATATATTAGGCTCAAACATGCAAAATGGTGGTATGGTCCTTTAAAGCCAAAGGATCAGTTTTGGTTCACTAGTCACCAATGCTTTAGTTACTGTCTTTAGATGCATGAATAAAGCAGTTACCTGATAAATAAATCATACTTCTGCAAACTAAAAAGCACTGTGAGATATTATAATAATAAATAAATAAGACAGATGAAAGTTGGGGTGAACAACCGCTAAAAGCCTCTAAAGCCAATAATATATATTTGTTATGTCTTTTCAAAGGAGCATTAAATTAATAAACAGTCCACCTTTATATAACCTACTGACATACAGCATCTGTATTTATGAATTCATATGAAAAGAATATTTCATACTAAAAAAAAAAAAAAAAAAAAGGCTGCCTCTTCTGTAAATAAAAAAAATTGGCAAACTGAGCCGAGGTGGGTTTACCCTCCTCAACGTCCCTGACTGAGACCTCACACACACGGTGGATAAATCACAACAAAAATAACGTCTAAAAACTTTTCAGCTCATTCGTGTGTTCGATAATATTGCCAATGCTAATAAATTATTGGACCATAGCTGCGCTGAGCTGACGGAGGAGCCTGTCAAACGTTTCTGCATCTCTGTCTGAGCTGCACACCGCGGTCCACCGTGCACAGTGGAATACTGTTCTGTGTGTAGGGGTGGAGGGGGGAGGACATACTCGTATTCTCTGTGCTGGGTGGAGATGAAGGTGAGTGAGTGGGGGCTGAGGCGGAGCTGGAGGTGGATGTGATGCTGTGAGTTTAACAGGGTCACCAGGCTGCTCTCGTCCTTCTGAGCACTACGCAGCTCCATCAGCACGCTGAACTCGTTGGAAAACCTGCTGGGGGAAGAGGCACGCCTGATCAGAAATGCATGCACACACACACGGGAAGACACACCCACAAAAAATGCAAAACATGCCCTCACACACACAAAGACAGACCTTGGTCCATCCATGTACGCTAGATGCTAATAAGCTATTACCTCCAGTGAGGATGTTACATGTTGTGGTTTATTAGCAGGAAATCTCCAAAAGTTATGGGAGGATTTGGATGAAATTTGGGGAATAGAAAGATAATGTCATAAAGAAGTGATCCATATCATATTCTATCATATTTTTACATCATTTTATCATATTGATTGATCCAGGATCAAGAAGAAGCCATTAAAATCAGTGTTACTGGGCTGATTTCAATGACATTCAGTATGATGGCTTTTTTTTTTTTTTTTTTTTTTTTTTTAAATTAAAATAAAAAAAAGATCTGTTTATTTTGGTGGTAATCCAGACCATATCTTCGGGATACGGATTACGGTGTAATCCAGAATATAATCTGGATACAGAAGAAGACTGTATTTGTTTGTTTGGCTGGTTGTTATCAGGACTTTGACAATGAAAATTTGAACTGCTTGAATTGAAAATTGACAATATGTTTGACATAAACACGGATAATTTTCGGGTGATGACTGCTGAGACTTTTACAGTAGTGTGGAGGAGTGGGGAAGGTTTTTTTTTTTTTTTGGAGATTTTGTTGGCCTTGGCAGAGGTATGTGCTGTCAGAGTACCTTCTTGTTTTTACTGTGAGGATACAAACACACTGGCAATAAGTTTTACTTTGTAAATGTATATGCACAGAATACATTAAAGGACTTTATCGGTGATTGTGCATGTTGAGCCCAATAACAACAATCCACTTACATGTTACTTCCCAAAATATACTACTGAAGCGGTACATTTTACAATTGTTTTTCCTACCTTACATGCTGCCATTGGTTTCAGCTCATTCTAATACACTATTAAAATTAACTTGTAGACTTGAAACGCATTTGAGGTTAGTAATCCATCACAGCAAACCCTTTGTCTATTAGGTTTTATTTATGGAAATAACTTTATTTAACTGATCCAACATGGAGCTGCATGGAACACGATGTATGTCTCCGCCAGGAAATATAGTCCCAGGAGAGGATGGCTTTTACAGAGAAATTTAAATGGCCGTGCCTTCCACAATCGTACATAAGTGTTAGAAGGCAAAACATTGAATTTTAAGGTGGATGTATCACTTAAACATTTGATTTTGAAAGATTAGGGAATTTGGCAAGATCAGTAATGCAACGAGTATCCAAGTAATATTTATTGGGCTCAAACATGCAAAATCACCGGTAGGGTCCTTTAAATACTGGTTCATCAGGAAATATTAGGATATCAACGTTTTCTACTATTTTCTATGTTCTAGAATCTAAATTCAATCTAAATTCTAATCTAAATTCTTCAATCTCAATATTCCATTTCATCTATATCAGTACCAAATGCTAATATGCTACTTCCAGGTGGATGTTAGCCTAAAACGGGTCACAACTAGAGTCCAATATAATGACACGACTTCAACATGTCCAAAGCTGCTGTTCACAGCCAATCAGAAAACTAGAAACATTTAAAAGCCCCTAAAAAGAGTATTAGATACTAAAAATAAAGATTTCTGGTTTTTCTTCTCATTTTAATTGTCAGGTGTTACTTGACAGTGTATAGTTGAGGAAATTCATAAAAGAAATTTATATTAATTAAAATAATGTTAAACCTTAATCCAAAAGCCTCTTGCGTCGCCATCACCAAGCTGGTATACACGCCAATTTGCAGAGTTGGACACATCTGACTCACTGATGAAGACATGTTGGTACCGCCCACTGAAATCTTGGAGAAATGCCACAACAAATCCACTTCCTCTGTGGAGAAATTAAAACAGCAACGTGACATGTTACGTAAATGTTGCACTGCAGCTCATTGAGTAGGAATTAGGGAAACACCCAAAGACACTTTAAGTTTTGATGAGATACAGCAGAGGACTCATAGACGCCATTAACAAAGCAAACAAGACACGTTAGGTCATCTGAGTAAATGCCAATAACACAAATAGCATTAAAGAACCATACCACCCATTTTGCATGTTTGAGCCTAATATATTCCATTTTCATACATGTTAAGTTACTGATAATCATTTCTCAAAGGATAAAACCACATTTCAGCTTTCCTGATATTTTTCAAAATCTCTTAATCTTTCAAAAGCAAATATTCAAGTGACAGACCCACCTTAAAAATCAATGTTTATGAAGTCATGGTCATTTAAATTTTTCTATAAACGCAGGTCTTCTTTTGGGACTATATTCCCTAGTGGAGACATACATTCACTCTGCACTTTTTATTGCNACGCAGGTCTTCTTTTGGGACTATATTCCCTAGTGGAGACATACATTCACTCTGCACTTTTTATTGCATTTAAACACTAAAATTTCATAACTTCTAAAAAAAATCCTGTATATACGTCTTGTTCATGATGATGGATTACCTATCCCAAGAACGTTTCAAGTATCAACAAGTTGATTTTAATAGCGTACCAGAATGAACTAAAACCAGTGATGGTCTGGAAGGTAGGAAAAACATTTTTAATTCACCGTTCCAGTAGTATGCTTTGGGAAATGACTGTCAGTAATGTTACGTGTATGAAAATTGAATATATTAGGCTCAAACATGCAAAATGGGTGGTATGGTCCTTTAAAGCATGTCACATTTAATCAAATCAGCATTTATTTTTCGATAATTCAATCGGTGTTTGATGGATTATTCATGTATCTTTGTTTAAAAAAAATATCTTTGAAGATAACGGAGTCAAGGACCAAAAAAGGCAAAGAAATCTTGGCTTTACTGATAGACTGCATATATTTTAAAATGTTGCTTTAAAACCGTATTTCAGGGTTTTCGTAGCTGCTAATAAGGACAGTTTACCTCTGATGTGTCCTTTCTAAGATGAGCTGAGAAACATCTTATGAATGTTATAAAACGTCTTATGAATGTTATAATCATTGAAACAGCAAACACAAAGATGTAGGCTGTTGAGAAAATGGATTTTATGAGAATGTGTATTTCTCTGTGAAATTCATCCCATTTCCTGATTTGATTCCAGAACATTCCAGGATGCTGCAGTGTGTTTTCATCTGCCAGGTCCTTCATCAGTTCTGGATCTGGGCTAAATCGCACCTATTGATCGTCCATCATGGGATACGTGTGCCTGAATGATGTCATTGGCAATTTAGTTTATGAGAAATAGGTGAAAATGTTGAGAAATGCCCAACATAGAAATGTTAAGAAAGAAAAAAGATTCCTGCATCTGGATGATCCGGATCTATGTCAGAAACTAATCAACTCTGCTCTGACCCAAACCACAAATATCTATAAAATCACAATCTACAACTTTCTGAAAGATCCTGCTGACAGACAAACAGACAAACAGCAGACAGACAGAGACAGACGGACAGAGAGAGAGACAGAGAGACAAACAGACAGACAGATAGACAGGCAGACAGACAGACAGACAAACGAACGAACAGACAGAGACAGACGGACAGAGACAGAGATGGAGAAATAAACAGACAGACAGACGGACAGCAGACAGACAGACAGATGGACAGATAGACAGACAGACAACAGGCAGACGGATAGATGAACAGACAGCAGACAGACAGAACAGACAGAAGGACAGATAGACAGACAGACAGCCAGATGGACAGAGACAGAAGGACAGACAGACAGACAGGCAGACAAATGGACAGACAGACACGACAGGCAGAAGGATAGATGAACAGACAGACAGCAGACAGACAGAAGGACAGACAGCAGACAGTGAGAACATCCTTGTTAGCAGCAACAAACCCTTTTAACACATAATGATGAATGTTGCTGCCTGCTAACATGTAGATTCAGTATTTTATCTAGATAACACGGATAACAGGGATTCTGTCATGTAATTGTTATATGTGCAACAACAATACTGTGTTCAGCAGCCAGACCATTAAATCATCTCCTGACCCCACCTGTGTTCTTTTGCTACATGCATGTGGAGCCGCTGCAGCCATTTAACATGGTATAGTGAAATTGAGCACCCACAGTACGGGGTGAACCCACAGGTGAAGCCTTAAAGGACAATACCAGCTATTTTGCATGTTTGAGCCCAATATATACAATACATGTTACCATACTGACAACCATTTTCCAAAATATATTAGAATTGTTTTTCCTACCTTCCAGACTGCCATTGGTTTCAGTTCATTCCAGTATGCTATTANATATTAGAATTGTTTTTCCTACCTTCCAGACTGCCATTGGTTTCAGTTCATTCCAGTATGCTATTAACTTTATTTAACCAGTCCAACACAGAGCTGCAAGGAAGACAATGTATGTCTCCGCCAGAGAATACAGTCCCAGGAGAAGACGGCTTTTACTGAGAAATTAAAAACGACTGGCCGTACATTCTGACGTATGTGTTAACAGGTTAAATATTGAATTTTAAGGTGTGTGTGTATCACATGAACATTTAATTTTGAAAGATTTGGGGATTTGGCAAAATAACAGGAAAACTAAAACATGTTTATGTTTTGAAAATTGGTTGTTAGTAACATAACATATATTCTGGTAGTATTTATTGGGCTCAAATATCTGCATGGTCCTTTTGATGTATTTTGAATGTTGAATCTTTCAGTGTAAATTGGCTTCATTTGTAATATATTGTACATAGAAATATACTGTAGCCTTTTCTGTAGGGCCATAATTAATTCATGCTTTAATAAAGTAAAACTGAGCGTGAAATAAGTAAAAGTTATTTCATTTCAACTTTGCTGTTAAAATGAACACTAAATACAGTAGTTATGAAACGGTACCATAATCTTGTTTTATACTTGCTGCATCTGTGTGGACAAAACGACGTCACAGAGAAAGAGCTGCTAGTAGCCATTTTTGATCCTCTGCCGCCGTCAGTTTGGGATAATAAGTTAAATAACAGTTTGGCGTGATGAGAAGAGGTCCAGAGTATGAAAGTATAATTCAGCCTTGACTCCTCTAAACCACATTATAAAAGCCAACAGTCGCCCTCTTCTACTGTCTATATTATCGTACAACAACAGCATATATGCATCTGGAGAATATTAGTGAAAAAACAGCGAAAAGGTTTTACTGGGGCTTCAGGCAAAACATGTGGAGGACACGCGTGTCTGTATGGATGCAGAAACTGATCTCCATCTTCTCGTCTGACTCTAAGTAGCACTGAAAACAAATCTATACCATAAAATCTTTTTTTTCTGAGTACGTGTGGTGAAAGACATGGCTGCGTGTTTCACCTGTCTACCTGTTCGTCACTCAGAGTGTGTGTGTGTGTGTGTGTGTGTGTGTCCTTCCTCTCCTCCTCTGTGCCGTTACACATGACTGGGCTCTGATAATGCGATGAAAGCTCTGCAGAGAGCCGCGACCTGCATACCACGATCAGTCAGCTGTACGTTCTATACAGGCTGAGGAAAGCATGAAAAGAGGCCGTGCATTCTTACCTGAGTACCAAACGCTTTTTTTTATTTTTAGGCTTCACTTTCACCAGTATTACCTTATTATGTATACAGCTTGAGGAGATAATACATATAATTCAATACTAAATCAATAATATACTGTAGTTTTATAGTTTATTAGCACAATTTACTTAAAACACACACACACACGGCACAATAAAATCAACAATGTGCTGGTGAAGACAAGAAGTCAACTAGGCTCATCCAAGGCCTCCGCCAAAAGAAACCACATCTTAAACGCATAAGCAATAACAAGTTAAAGGAGCATACCGGTGTCTCTGCATGAGCCAAATATACACAATCCCTACGTACACATTACACTACTGACAACCATTCCAAAAAATATACTACTTTATGGTTACATTTCAGAATGTTTTTCCTACCTTCCAGGCTGTCACTGGTTTCAGTTAATTCCAGCACGCTATTAAAATTAACTTGTAGAGACTTGAACTGTGCTTCAGACATGTAATCCATCACCGCAAACAACATGGCTATTAGCTTTTTTTGTCAAAGTAACTTTATTCCAGTCCAACACGGCACTGCACAAAAGACAAAGTATGTCTCCGCCAGGAAATATAGTCCCAGGAGAAGATGGCTTTTGCCGAGAAATTTAAATGACTATAGTACGCTGTTTCCTTTTCCCTCATTTCATCTGTTTGTTCTTTTTAATTAAGCTCTTTAGCATTCCTCTCTCTCTCTCTCTCTCACTCTCTCTGAATGCAGTATATAATATCACATTAGTTTAATTTTCAGACCAACATCAGCAGCAGTTCTGTCATGTGACAGAACTGCTGCCATTAGTGCCAGTGGCATGGGCCAGATCTGGCCCACGAGCCGCCTGTTGGGGTTCCCTGATGTAGAGTGATGTTCCGGTAGCACAGAGATATTAAAGGTGATGAGTTTATACATGTTTGCTTTTGAACCTGAGGTTGAGAATTCTGCAGCATAATGGCATTCATTATTGGTGTTCTAATTATTTAACAATGACAACAATCTTTCCATAATTATAAAAAAGTAATTTTAGCTGCCTAACAGTCTGACGATCATTTGTATTTTCCTTTTCCTGTTATTTTTTCAAATCCCTTAATCTTTCTACATCAAATGTTCAGGTGATACAGCCACCTTAAAATTTAATGTTTTGCCTTGCTTGCAGAAGGCACAGTCTTTATTTCTCAGTAAAAGCCATCTTCTCCTGGGACTATATTTCCTGGTGGAAACATACATCGTCTTCTGTGCAGCTTCATGTGGGATCAGTTAAATAAAGTTACTTTGACACACAACTTTAGTCACTTTAACTTTGTTTGCAGTGATGGATTACATATCTCAAGCACATTTCAAGTAAAAGTTGATTTTAATAGCATACTGGAATGAACTGAAACCAGGGACAGCCTGGAAGGTAGGAAAAGCTTAAAAAAAAAAAAAAAAAAAAAAAAAAAAAAAAAAAGACTGCTCCTGTAGAATGTTTTGGAAAGCATTTGGCAGCAAAGTAAAGTGTATGTGGGTCGTATTTATTAGGCCCGCACATGCAAAACCACCGGTATGGTCCTTTAAGCTGGCCCTCGTCGCTAACAAACGCATATTGAACTGAAAAGACTGGCAGCAACATTCAGTTCAAATGTACCAAAAGAAAAAAAAATAGCAGCGAGTTTTCCCCAAAATGAACCATATTAAAGGCATTTTACAAAATAGTTATGAACTACACTGAGAAGATGTTGGTATGAGGACTCAAGACACACACACACACACACATATATATAAGTTTGAGAAGCGCAGTTGTATTGTCCACAGAGCGAGAATGAGAGAGATTCACAGATGGAGAGGTGTTATCCTTCATGATTCTTCAAAGCATGGCTTGAGGTATCCAGGTGGAAGCAGAGGAACGGCCATCTTGACTCCATGTGTTCAGAGAAGATGAGACGTCAGTTCTGACTTAAACGCTGAAATCCTGACGGCTTCATGGCTGCCAGACAGCAACGTTAACCTGGTATTTGAACACAACTGTCTCATGTTGAACACACTTCAGCATGAGTTCATGGAGGAATACGTTCCTGCCGTCTTTGTTCCTATTTTTAAAAACTTTGTTCTAAAATGTTTTAAAAATTTGTTCCCAAATTTTATCAATACGTGCATGTTTTATTATTCGTTTGCTCGTTATAGTACAATTGTGATCACATTTCATCAATTCGTTCCCTCCTTTTCGTTAAATCATGGCCATGTTTTACCAATTTGCTCCTTCATTTCATTCATTTTTATGACTCTTGCCCCCGCAAAGTGTGACCCAAAAAAATAAATAAATAAATAAATAAAAAAAAAAAAAAANAAAAAAATCAAGGCCACAAGCCATAAGATACGTTAAGCGTGGCCATAAGTTACAAAATAAATTTATTTTGTCTAAAAATGTAATAGATAACGTGTTCGCTGTGATGGATTATGTATCTCAAGCACGTTTCAACGTCTCTAAAAGTTTACTTTAATAGCGTACTGGAACGAACTGAAGCCAATGGCAGTCTGGAAGGTAGGAAAAACAATCTAAAATTTACCGCTCCAGCAGTATGTTTTGGGAAATGGTTGTAAGTAACGTAACATGTTTGCTGCTTGTATATATTGGGTTAAAACATGCAAAATTGCTGGTATTTTCCTTTAAAGGAGTCCATTCAGGAGAGGGTCTGACCCCCCAAAGCTCTGGAATCAGTCAGATTATAAAGTTTAACCTCGTGCTCCTGATACAAGAGCGTTTGGCATCAAATTCCCTGCTTGCTCTGCCTTCAAGTGAATATGACCCGAAAATATTTCCTCATTTCCCCCCACAGAAGAATAACATTGAAATACGAAGGGGTAACCCGAGGTGACAGAAACCAAATACTTAGAGTATTAACCCAAAACTGCAGTAATGACCTGATGCAACTGTATTACTTACACGGAGCTGCTGTTGTTTATGATTCAAAAATATTTTCAATAATCTGAGTTTCACATTCTATAATACACAAAAATACACACAGAGAGAGTGAGTTTTGATGATTTGTGTTTTTTTCTGAGGTTAACACAGGTCAGCCATTCTTAGATGTGGTGTGTTACTTTGCCGTTCATTCAGCCGATTTCAATTAAATTTAGCAAACACGCTGCAGCTACACACAAACAATTACATGACTGTAAATTTCTGGATAATTCTGTCAAACATTAACGTTTCAAGGGAAAAAAAAACATCATTAACGGATTTTGATAACGTAAATTTGATTTGCTGGCATGAAGTGTGGAAACTGCATAAAATGCTTGACACTATTAATTTTCAAGTGACAAATGTTGAGATTTTACAGTAAGAAATGGGGATGAGGAGGTTTTTTTTTTTTAATTGAGGATTTTGTTGGCCTTGGTGGGGGTTCACCACAGACCATAAGTCTGAAGCCACCCCCAGATTTAAAAAAAAAATCCTCAATACACTGTTTGTTTTACAATTTATTGCACAGGAAATTACAAAAATATGTAAAATAAATGCAACTAATCAGTTTTCAAGAAGAATTTGTCAACTAGAGCACATTATGTAGCCACTATGGCTTAAAGGATCATACCACCCATTTGCATGTTTGAGCCTAATATATTCAATTTTCATACACGTAATGTTACTGACAATCATTTCCCAAAGCATACTACTGGAACAGTGAATTAAAAATGTTTTTCCTACCTTCCAGACCTCCACTGGTTTCAGTTCATTCTGGTACGCTATTAAAATCAACTTGTTGATACTTGAAACATTCTTGGGATAGGTTTCCAGGAATAGAAGGCACGGTTCATTTTAATTTCTCAGTAAAAGCTGTCTTCTCCTGGGACTGTATTTCCTGGCGGAGACATACATCGTCTTCTGTGTAGCTCCGTGTTGCATCAGTTAAATAAAGTTACTTCGACAGAAAACCTAGACTTCTTGTCTGCTGTGATGGACTACATACTTACAGCGTGTTTCAAGTCTCTACAAGTTGATTTTTATAGCGTACTGAAATTAACTCAAACCAATGACAGCCTGGAAGGTAGAAAAAACAATTCTAAAATTTACCACTAAAGTAGTATATTTTGGGAAATCATTTGGGAAAAACGATGATTGCTTTAAAACTTAGAAGTGCCTGGATTGGAATTTTAATAGATTTTTCGTCATTTTTTTCTTTCTTTTTTTTTTCCTGAGCCAATGTGCTTCAAACAAACAAATATTGTGCACGCTGTCTTTCATGCTGTCTTTGAATACGTTCACGTCAAGAGTCCACAAAGTCCACCGTTTTCCTTACAAAATAAAACAAGGATAGATGTGGAGCTGAGGTCTATCCACATACATGTTAACGTAACATGTATGTGGATTGTATTGGGCTCAAACCTGCACAGTTGCCGGTATGGTCCTTTAAGCTCATCACCCAGCACAGATCATTCACTTTTACTGTGTATGATGCGTCCTCACAGCAAAGACAGGATATTCTGTCATTTTAAGTCGCTATGCTGCTGAAACCTGATTACAGACGTGTGTAAACAGGCTAAAATGTTGCTTTTCTGCTGAGATAAAAAGGAAAATTGCAGATACAACAAAGCTTTTAGTGATTAAAGGAATCTGAGAGCTTCAGATCTCTCAGCTAACAACCAAAAAACTAGCATGATTACAGCCTGGAAAATACACAAGGACACACAAGACAGGGTTTTTGTGTGTGTGTGTGTGTGTTGTTTTTTTTTCTGATGCCAAACCTGTCACACTTAAATCCACCCGCTGTGTTTGCAGAGTAAAGTGATACTCCTCATTCTTCCCCCAGCAAAGGTATTACTCATGCGTGATCTAAAGCAACTCCAGCCGACCGTACGGATGCGGTGAAAATTTCGTTTTCGCGTGGCGCTGTGAGTTATGATATCAGCGAGCGCCGGGTCAAGGCAAAGTCCCGGCGAACAACGCCATTTTTCATTTTTGTTTTCTCTGCAGCAGGATCAGGCTCAGAGAAAGAGAGAGAGAGAGAGAGAGAGAGAGAGAGAGATATTAGATATAATCATAAATTATAACCAGCTTAGAAACCTCATTGTTATCTTGGATTCAGACCTAAATTTTGGCAGTCGCTTTAAATTTGTCATGAAGTCAGCATTCTGCCATCTTAAGAACATCTCAAGGATCAGAGATTTCATGTCAAAGAAAGATCTGGAGAAACTGGCGTGTGCCTTTTTTCCGGTCTCTCTGAGGCCCGTTTACATGACGAGCATTGTGCTGGCCTGGGTGTTACATTATTGTGTATTGGGAGCTGAGCGGTGACTCCTAATGTCATGCCACGCCATGCTGAGCACCACGCGGCGCTCAGATTCTCCATTTGACACAGCACTCAAAGTTCAACCAAATTCAACTTTGACCTTTCCAAGCTGACCATCTCAACGCGCAACCAATCAGAGAACAGCTGTACGTCACGTAAGCAGAAGCGCCACAGCGATGGAGAAGCTCATAACCTGTACAGCAACAACAACTTTACAATGCTGACGCAATGTTCACCGTTTTTTCACTTTTCTCCTCCAAATGAGAAGAAAACCTGGACCCTTCTTTGTTACAATGTCCATGTCGCTACCCGATTTGACCCGGAAACCCAATTTGAACCATGAATGTGCAAAGATCACCCATGGTAACCGCCAACATGTCATAGCAACGAGTGCTTCCTGTTAGCACTTGGTTGAGCGGCGCCACTCAGACTCCGCTCATGAACAAGCAGAGCTCAGCGGCTACGCTAACGCTTAGCATGTGAAAGGGGCCTGAAAAAGAGTCAGACAGATCCAGCTGATCCAGAATGCTGCTGCTCAAGTCCTAACAAAGACTAAAAACATGTCTGTACTGGTCTGTACTGTTATATACTGGTCTGTACAGGTCTACACTGATCTACACTGGTCTACAATGGTTTATACTTGTCTGTATTGGTCTATACTGGTCTGTACAGGTCTATATTGGTTTGTACTGGTGTATACTAGTCTGTACTGGTCTATAAAGGTCTATATTGGTCTATACTGATCTGTACAGGTCTATACTGGTCTGTACTGGTTTACACTGGTCTGTACTGGTGTGTACTGGTTTACACTGGTCTATACTGGTTTATCTGGTCTATACTGGTCTACTCGTGGTTCCTAAAGTCAGTACTAAACATGGTGAAGCTGGTTTTAGCGTCTGTGCTGCTCACATCTGGAACAAACCACCTGAAGATCTCAGAAGATGCTGACTACTTTTAAACATAAACTGAAGACACATCTGTTTGCTGTGGCTTTTAATTAAATCTTAAAGCTGCACTGTATAATATTTATGCCTTATGCTGCCTTTTAAATGCTTCCTTTTATCTAAGTTTATTTTAAAGTTCTATTAATTTCAACTGCCTCTGTCAGTCTTTCTACTTTCATTGTGTTCCTGTTCTTATGTGTACATAAAGCACTTTTAATTTCCTCACGTATGAAGTATGCTACATAAATAAACTTGCCTTGCCTTAAGATGTTGGTGTTTGCTGAAGAGCTGTTAGCGCCAAGCGGGCGGTTATCCGGTATTATTAACCACGAGAGGCCTCCGCCACGTTAAAGGCCCATTCAGATGCTCAGAGCGGCCTGCTGTTGCTCTTGGATGCGCTCGAACCCTCAGCCGGCGGGCCTCAACTCAGGAGACACGACGGCTTTTAGTGAAGAGTTTTCCCACCTTGTGCTCGGAAAGCCACATTCAGCGACGTCAGGATGGAGAGGAAAAAAAACAGAAGCCGCATCTGGATTTATATTAAGACGCTCACGCAAAACAAAGAGCCTCTTACATCAGGCTGGATGTGAGGGTCTGGTAGAAGTCAAGATGAGGGCATCTTTAGCACAACTTTGGGATTTTTGGGTGGAATTCATCAAAAAAAATAAATAAATAAAAAACACGGTAACTTTACAGCATCACGCTAAATACATGCCGTGCTAATTGAAGCTCGTCATATTATAGCTCCATTAAAGGGTCACGTTGCATTACGTGACCCTTTAATGGAGTGTTGTTGTAAGGTGTGTCAGTGTGTTAATGAGCTACTTTGTATTTAATCACTCTTTGCATCACAGCTATTCAGTAAAAAGTTCATATCTGTGTTGTTTGGACAGCTGTTAGTTATTTTTGTGACTTATTTCCTATATGAACTCAGGTTACAGTAATCTGTGTGCAGCAACTGTCGCAGGAGTTTTTTTTTTGTTTGTTTTTTGCATCATTTTAAATAAAGTATAAAATGATGCTTTACTGTGTTGATCTGCGTGATCAGGTTAAAGGACCATACTGCAATCGTGCATATTTGAGCACCATACATACAACATACATACATATTACGTTACTGACAACTAATTTCCAAAACAAAAACAAAAAAAAACATATTTCATTTTTCCTGTTATTTTGTAAAATTCCCTAATCTTTCAAAATCAAATGTTCAGATGATACACATACCTTAAAATTTAATGTTTTGCCTTCTAACACTTATGCATGATTGTAGCTTCAGAAGTCGTCTTCTCCTGGGACTATATTCCCTGGTGGAGACATATATTGTCTTCCGTGCTATTCCATGTTGGATCAGTTAAATCTAAAACCTAACAGACATGTTGTTTGCTGTGATGGATTATTTAACTCAAGCATGCTTCAAGTCAAGTTGATTTTATAGCGTACTGGAATGAACTAAAACCAATGGCAGTCTGGAAGGTAGGAAAAACAATTCTAATATTTACCACTAAAGTAGTATATTTTGGGAAATGGCTGTCAGGTGATGTAACACATATATGGATTGTATATATTGGGCTAAAACATGCACAATTGCCGGTATGGTCCTTTAAAAGCCACACTTTATACTGCTTCATCTGTGTAAGAGAGCCGTATTTATAGACTGAAAACTTCTGGATTCTGGATCTAGAACATGATCCGGCTCACCTTCAAAACTTCATCGCTTCTTCCTCTCCACATGATCCCTCACATTTTATCCAAATCTGTGCATATCTCCCACAGATATTTTGCTAACAAACAAACAAATGCTGATGTGATCACGTAACTTCCTTGGCAGACAAAATTAACAATGCATATTGCTCAAAAATTGTATCAGCCGTGAGCCTCTGAATGCATCTCAGACAGCATCATAGTCCTACTGGCCTAAATTTATTGTTTATTTCATTGGATCTCCATTAGTTGATGCCTCCATAACTATTCTTCCTGGTCTTCCTTCCTTTCAAACAATCAAACATAACAAAATCACACATTTATGTTCTAAAACAAAAAGTCCAATCACAGCATCAATCTACATTATTACCTAAAACTAAATGATATAGTATCAAACACATCACAAATGATGAACCTTAGTCATATCTGACCTTTGACCTCAGTGACCTCTGCCATCCAAGAACAGACAAGGTCACAGCAAGCATCAACTTTACCCTAAATAAGCTTTCAATTTCCTTTTAAAAATGAATTTATTTTGAACATTTTTAAAGGACCATACCGGCCATTTTCCATGTTTGAGCCTAATATATTCAATTTTCATACACGTAACGTTACTGACAGTCATTTCCCAAAGCATACTACTGGAACGGTGAATTAAAAATGTTTTTCCTACCTTCCAGACCTCCATTGGTTTCAGTTCATTCTGGTACGCTATTAAAATCAACTTGTTGATACTTGAAACGTTCTTGGGATAGGTAATCCATCATCACCAACAAGATGTGTATTCAGGTTTTTTTTTCAAAGTTTCATAATTTTAGCATTTAAGTGCAATAAAAAGTGCAGAGTGAATGTATGTCTCCATTGGGGAATATAGTCCCAAAAGAAGACCTGCGTTTAAAATGACCGTGACTTCATAAGGCTGTGTAACTATTAGCAGGCGAAACATGGATTATTAAGGTGGGTGTATCGCTTGAATATTTGATTTTGAAAGATTAAGAGATTTTGCAAAATATCAGGAAAGCTGAGATACGGTTTTATCCTTTGAGAAACGATTGTCAGTAACATAACATGTATGAAAATTTAATATATTAGCTAAAACATGCAAAACGGATGGTTTTGCATGGTCCTTTGTGGTCCTTTAATGGCAAGTTATTCCAACGAGTAGCTGCCCTATACAGGACATTCCCTTCCCTTCCTGCTCTCACGGCTTTAGGTGTTTATTATTAGTCACACAGATTTTTTTTTCAGCTGGCAGATGTCGAGCTGAAAACGGAGCTCAAGCTATGACCGTTGAACGACGTTAGTTACGCGCCGTCTGCTCGCCGGCACTCGGTCGCAGATTTGGACCGATGCCCTGAGCTGCTCTCGACGAGCGTCGCCGGGCTTTGATCTGCTCCCGGCGACACGACAGCAGAACACAGAGCCCATGGATCCGATTTCTGCTGTTCAAACATGACATCAGATACAACGGAGCCGATAACGGAGCGCCTGTCTGCGTGTCTCATATCAAAAGCAAACGTGAAGGGATGACCTGGAGAGAGAAGATTTGATTCCTTCTATAATAAGCTGCTGTACTAATGTGGTACGGCGTAGGATTAGAGCCAAACACAACAAAACGATTGTTCCCTCACTGCAGATGTGCTGGAGTTATTACTGAAATATTAAAGGCTCATGTCACCATTTTTATAAGGTCTTCACAAAATTCTTTAGGTCTTGTAATATGCCTGAACTTTACAAACCAAATTAAGAAAAACATCAATCCAACATTACTTGGACAAGAAACTTAAAGGACCGGCTACTCTGCATGTTTGAGACTAATATATTCGATTTTCATACATGTTACGTTACTGACAATCATTTCCCAAAGGATAAAACCGTATTTCAGCTTTCCTGATATTTTGCAAAATCTCTTAATCTTTCAAAATCAAATATTCAAGTGATACACCCACCTTAAAAATCCATGTTTCTCCTGCTAATAGTTACACAGCCTTATGAAGTCACGGTCCTTTAAATTTTTCCATAAACGCAGGTCTTCTTTTGGGACTATATTCCCTGGTGGAGACATACATTCACTCCACACTTTTTATTACGCTTAAAGATAAAATTATGTAACTTCTAAACAAAAACCTGAATACACGTCTTGTTGGTGATGATGGATTACCTATCCCAAGAATGTTTCAAGTATAACAAGTTGATTTTAATAGCGTACCAGAATGGACTGAAACCAATGATGGTCTGGAAGGTAGGAAAAACATTTTTAATTCACCGTTCCAGTAGTATGCTTTGGGAAATGATTGTCAGTAACGTTACATGTCTGAAAATTGAATATACTGGGCTCAAACATGAAAAATCGCCGGTATCATCCTTTAAAGGACCATACCAGCCATTTTGCATGTTTGAGCCCAATATATACAACCTGCATTCACGTTAATTTACCTTTTCCCAATATATACCACTACAGTGTTAAATCTTAGAATTGTTTTTCCTACCTTCCAGACAGCCGTTTTTTTCAGTTCAGTCCAGTATGCTGTCAAAATCAACTTGTAGAGACTTGAAACACGTTTGAGGTCAGTGATCCATCACAGCGAAGACGACATCTAAGTTTTTTGTTGAAGGAACTTTATTTAAAGGGTCAATACAGATGACAATGTACAGAAGATGATGTACATCTCTACCAGGAAATATAGTCCCAGGAGAAGATGGCTTTTACTGAGAAATTAAAAACGACCATCCCTGCTAACACATTGAATTCAATGAAACATTTAATTTTAAGGTGGGTGTATCCCCTCATTTGAGTTTAAAGGTTAGGGGAATTTGGCAAATAAATAAATAAATGAATAAATAAATAACTAAATAAATAAAAACAGGAAAACTAAAATTTGGCAGTGACATAACATATATGACTTGTATTTATTGTGCCCAAACATGGAAAATCACCCATATGCTCCTTTAAAGCGTGATTCTTTAAAGTGTAATTCTTAGACAGCTAGATCTTCTTCAGAACATTTTTGAGTGCCTGTTGTTGAGTGTGAAGCTGAGGGAGGGAGAGACATCATGCACGAGGGGCTCGTTCCAAATTTTTTAGGAATATCAGTGGAAAAATAACTAGTTTGACTTGATGAGTGGGGTGGACGGGTGGGATCGTACACACATCTGTGATGATTTTGGTAGTTGGAATTGTTCTTTACGCCTACTGATACGAGACAATGTCGACCCTAAAGATACAAAGATTTGATTGTGAGAAACAAAGTGGAAATCTACTGTCACATTGATGAAGATAGTTTTTCCTTTATTATGATGGAAAAATGACAACTAAGGCAAACAACATTTTCACTTTTAATGCAGTCATTTATTGAATCTGAAACTGAGTTGGTGTGTGTGTGTGTGTGTGTGTATTTTGGACCTAGAGCCAACCAAAGAAGAGTGGGCAGTTTTAATGTCCAATCATGGTGTAAATGGAGTTTTTAGGTTTTTTGTTTTTCAGCCAGATATGAAAAATGGGGAGAAACCTTGAATATTTCTAAATTTTGGACATGAAGACAGAGTCTGAATATCAATAGCAATAAAGTTAGAAGTATCTGAATCAGCCTTAATGGTTGAACCCTCCTACTGAGCCCAGCTGGGCTGATCCCAAAAGAAAACCATAGCTGGGAGCAGCTTATGTTTTAGGAAAGCTAAAACAAACACTGTTGATAGGCATAAATGGAATATTTTCGCTGCACATGGACACATATGTGCATGTTGAGGAAAAGAGTGGCGACATATGGCAAGAGAGAATATTCCAGCCTAAAAAGCGAGAGATGAGACATGAATTTTAACAACTGCTGTCATAATCTCCAGAAAATGCAGAGACAAGAACAAGCCAAAGCGAGCTAATTGAGCTCTAAATTACATTTCCCTCTATAATGCTAAATACTAATGGAATAAAAGGATGGTACAAATATAGAATATGTTTCTCAAAGTGTTATTTATTATTATACTGTTATACTGTCTTTATCTATTTTGTCATTTTTGGAAGAGGAGGTGTCATTTATCTCTCTATCAAAAAGACAGTTTTAATTGGTCACAGCAATAGTAGCTGGATGTTTTAATGCAACAGCGGCTCCTAGTGGGAGTCTCCGGTACTACAACTACATCTGCAGATTCGCCTTTATGAGGCTAAATAAGATATTCGTGAAGAATGGACAAAAATATAAAATGAAAAAAAAAATCAGAAATACGTGTCACATGTTGACAGACTCAAATTAGGCCAAAAAACTCAAATTGATACTTTTTTTTCCGAAGGAAAAATACATAAATGGTAATAAATTGTGATGTCTGTTAAATGTATCCCGTCATATTGCAGAATTAACACACACATTATGAAAATTATTAAAGCTCTTTTGTAAAGGTTGTTCTTACCTGTCCGTTGGAGACCCCAGGTGTTTCCGTGTGCAGCCAAGCCGTCCACAGCACGTCCAATTATGTATAAACAAACCGCCACAAAGTGTATTCTCCTTATTGACAACATATTAACCTCGTTATTCTTCTTTCCTCGGACAATAAAGACATTAAAATAAGCTCCCGTTAAAACACATTTATAATATTATCTTCATTATTTAATACCGTCGTCTAATAGTCCCATTCAGAAACTCACACGCTGTTGTGCGGCTTTCACTTTTATTCACTACTGTCAAGTTAGCAACAAAAGCGGATATCCGGTCAGGACTTTCAAAACAATAACGCATACTACTTAAGTGACCGCATATTGTCAAATGTTTTACGAATCCAGTTAAGGAGAACATTTTAAAAATTCCTTTATGTGGCATAATCAATTCCGAATTTTGTATTTTATGAGCCTATAATTATGTTTTGAACATCCTTTTATTTCGAAAAAAAAGTTTTATTTCGAGCTTTTAGCTTTGAAAGCCATGACAAGTTGAGATAATGTCACTTGCTTTTTTAGTTATCTATTTTTTAAATACATCTTAAACTCAAATTGCTAAGGCATTCCCTCATCAAACATTCCTCATCATACTTATTTGTATTCTCAAACTGATGGATTTGGGCCATTCTGCCAAATGGGTGCCATTTGCTTGTTGTAACTCTTTCAATTTAAAATTTATTTTTTATTTTTTTTCAACACTGAATCTAATAACACACATATTGAAGTATTCAGATTGTATATTGGTCAATCTCAGACAATTTTATTTCAATGTTTACAAGCTTTCTAAGCGGAAGATGACTGCATTTTTCTCAGTCCTGTTACCAAAACTCATGTGTCATTTAAAAAG
>VXCM01002890.1:37225-51119 GCA_014773175.1 Lucifuga dentata | reverse complement strand
ATGCGTTCAATTTTATGCTCGCTTTTTTGTAAACAAACAGGTGCACGTAATTATGTCATCAAAATACAACTGTATTCTTAGCCATAACACCGCTAAAATATGGAATAGATTTGCAATCTTACCATCATTTTGAAGCTGAGATTGTTCTAAAATAGAATCCAATATAGTATTTGTCTCCATTATTCCGTTTCAGAGAAAATCCCGTCATACTGGCATGTAGCTCCGCTATGGTAAACTCGTGCGTAAAAATAGCCAATCATTACGCACGCATTTAGCTTTGTCCCGCCTTAACTGATGTGATTGACATGTCTTCCATCCAATAGAAGAGACTCTAAGCTTCACAACGATATATGACATTCCCCAATCAAGGTTGGCTTTGTTTCACGAGGGCTGTGCGCAACTGTAAGTGTCGCATCTCCCATTCCCCATTGTTATTGTTTTCGAGATGCAGCTCAGCTGTTACGCACGGACTAAACGTCGGATTTTGGTGATTTACCATCGAGTTTTAATCCAAACAACAATTTAAAAACCTTTTTAGCATGGCTAAAAAGTTTTTCACTGTGGAGGAGGCTTTGGAAATGATTTTTCAGAGAGATGAAGGCAATCAAAGTGACCCTGACTCTGAAAGTATTGATTCAGAAGAGGAGGATGCTTTTGCTGAGGGAAAAGATCCGCTCCTTGACAAGTGAGTTGCTTTTTTCTGATTTAATTTTTATATTTTATCACACTAAAATAAGTAAGAAGTTGTAATGTGGTCTTTTGCAAGATCAAACAAATGTATAGTATGTCGTTTTCTTAGTATAGTAACAGTAATAACATGCATATTGTAGTAATATATATATATATATATATATATAATTATTATTACTATATTAATAGTAATAGTACAGTCAGTAATATAGTAATAACATATATAGTGTATATGTCTATGTAGAAGTACAACATGTATAAATATTTATATGCAGCAATACAAATAGGCAGGGATGGGAAACTCAATATGTAAAAATGTTTATTTTGACCTGACATTAATTTTATAATTTTAATAGTAGTTTAATTTTACTTTTATGTGTTTTTTTGTTTTTTTTTTTTTTTTAGAGGGTTTGACAGGCAAAGAAATTCCATTATTGAAACTGAATTTCTGATAACTTTTTCAGATTTTCACATTATTTTCTTTGTTCCATTTCATTTCAGAGATGAGGAAGCTCCTGAGTGTTTGTCTGCTGCACCCCCTCCCCCTGAGCATTCAACCTCCTGGAGCCTCTGCCCATCCCCCGAGCACTCAAGCTCCTGGAGCCTGTGGCCAGCCCATGGCCCCAAAGGCTGCTGCCACTTGTGGCCGCAGAGCTGCCGCTCGGGGCAGCACAGCCACTGTTTGTGAACGCAGAGCTTCTACGGTTAAACAGAAAATGTAAATGATTGTAAAAATTGTAAATAATTGTAAATATTTGTTAAATTCTCCAAGGTGAACATTNTGTAAATGATTGTAAAAATTGTAAATAATTGTAAATATTTGTTAAATTCTCCAAGGTGAACATTTCTGTTGTGTGTTTTGTTATTTGGAGAGGTGTGGTTCCCTTTTGGATAGGTTTTTGGACACGTGAAGCAAGCCCTTTATTTTTTTTTTACATTACATATTTTTCTTCATTTTTTGGTGTGAGTTCTTCCCAAAATGCTTGTAATTGCCTCCAGTAAGTCATGTGTTTAAATAGGTTCATTATTTGCTCAAATATTACAATGCATATTTTAGCCAATTTGGAGAGATTTGGAGAGGTTTGGCACACCTAAGAACGCTAAGGGACATTGTGCAGAAAATGGCTTATAAAATCTCTTTAATATTAGCTGTTAAGTTCAATTTTGTTACAGGTGTGAACAGGAATTTTTTGCAGACATACCTGTGCACTTTAAATAGTTTTATTAGACATTTTGAACAGCATTTATGTAAAACCAGAACATTTCATGTTAATTATTTTGAAAATTGGATTTCTTGTACTTGTATTGTCATTTACATTAATAAATTTTATGATTTAAGCTTTTAAATCTAATGGAACAACTGTATCCTTTCAGTGTATGGCCTTACTATGTTTCTATAATTTGTATAGACAGAATTAAAAGCAAAAAAACAAGCAAATATCTTAGGCGAACCCTGTCAATTACTGCAGTNGTATAGACAGAATTAAAAGCAAAAAAACAAGCAAATATCTTAGGCGAACCCTGTCAATTACTGCAGTTCATTAATGGGAACAGATATTGAGTGTTGACAGTTATATGAGTCATAGGTTTGTATTTAATGTTTAAAAAAATAGCAGTTTGTAGAAATGTATAAATAATATGGTTAAGAGTTAAAATTGAGTTTATTGTTAAATGTACTTTAAAAAGAATTGTATACATCACTTAATACAAGCGAGTGAAGAAGAACGCATCGTATTCTGTCTCTTCTCTCATCATTTTCCCTTTTTAAGGGTTTTACATTAGCCTGTTAGCTTGTAGCTGAACCATTTCAAACAATAGAGAAAATAATTCATCAGAGCTGAGCTGCTACTTTCAGATGTTTGTTCTGTTTTTTCTTGTTCGGAAAATGCATCAACGTGCCAGCACAACATGCAGTATGTCAATATTATGACATGTTTTTATTATATTAAAAAAATCACTTCCAAATCATACCCAGTGGACACTGCCTTTAACAAACGGTACTGTTTGCAGAAGAACCCAGACATTCCAAACTCACTGAGAAACAAGCAAAAAGATTATTTAAAACAAAGCAAAGAGCTGTAGTAATTGGATTTGGAAAATGATTTTGTGTTTTCGTGGAGTCTCAAATACTATGACCCATGATACTGTAGTAATTTTGGGTTTTACTGTGAAGTGATGAAGTAATTGTGCTGATTTGATGGTAAAAAATCAGACTGAAGGTTGTGCAGAATCTTAAAATTTGTGAAAATGTAGCTGAACAGAAGCCGTGATGTTGCATCAGTGTGTGTTTTACTGTGTGTGTGTGTGTGTGTGTGTGTGTGTGTATACGTGTATATGTGCACTCCAGCATCTTTTTGTTTTTTTTTTCTTTTCTCCTGAAAGCACTTATGTCTCTTGGTTTATGTGCCAACAAAGTACATTTGCACTTATTAATTTCCATGATAGTAATAAAGCTGCTGTTATTCTTCCATCCGTTGAAAATTGTTTGCTGCTGATTCTAGACAGTGTCACACTTGTTGGAACCGTGCTTTTCCTCCGTGCAGGATTCTGCCTTTTCCACAGCAAAGCCTGATGGTACATAATGACACTGTAACAACAAATGACGATTGCTTTATAACACATTTCCATTTGGCCTGATTGTGCACTGACGGTGACATAATACTTACTAAAACAAAGGAAAGTGAATCTAATGATGAGTGGGTCACAAAGTAGAATCATACAGAAAAACAGAATGACCCTGAAACATGAACACACACGGGATTCTAAACCAGGGACACAAAACAGAAGCCCTGCATGTGAAAATGTTCAAAGATCATGAAAATGATCAAAGATCATTTCTTTATGACGTCATCAACATAAATCTGATCAAACAAACAAAAACCAGCTTCATGAGTGTTTGTTTCAGCAGAATTTTAGGTGGCTGTAAGGAAGCAGCAGGTTTAAGGTGAAACAGGCGTCGGCTGGTTTGTGGAACTTCGCCTGTTCCGAGTCTCCATGAAATTTCAGGAGATTTTTCCAAACCAGCGCAGCGAGCGTTTTTTTAATCTGCAAGTCCTGGAAGTCACAGTATTCCCACTTATTTGATGTAAATTCTAGTTCCGATGTGTGCTAGTATATTCTGTTTTAGGATCTCTGTTCTCAGAAAAGGCTGGTGGTATTTATATGTAATCTTTTTCTTCTTGTCAACAAATCACATTAAAAAGATAATATTACAGATTTTTATGTGTCAACTGGACAGACTAAGAGTCGTGAAGCTCTGCTGCTGACGAGAAGGCAAATACACACCATCAAATTTAAGAGTAACACTAGTAGGAAGATATAAAACTAAGAATAAAGTAAAATTTTAATAAGATGCTATACACAAATGTAAAGTCAAACAGTGAAAATGTACCAGTGTTGCACAGAACATAACACTGATTGAAAGTGTATGTTACATATCTAAGAAATAAGATACTGTACAAACATACTGCGGTTTAGCAGCTTAGTAGTGTCCTAAAAAGTGAATCACGATAGAACTGACCAAACTTTATTCCTACAAGTGTGAAGTGCGAAATACATGTCTGGAACTACTTTCACCCACGCAGCAACACACATTTGATTCAGGAGAGAGAGAGAAGCTGCAGAACCTGGAGGGAAAAGAGTTTGATTCTCACACTGGCTTCATTTCCACGGCTTGCGCAAAAAATAAGTAAATAAAGAAGTGATTGTGCGGCTGGTATAGATGAAAGCAGAGGCGTGTCTGTGATGCGTTTCTCATTGTTTTTGGAGGAAAGTTCAGTTCTGCGGCACAGACAGAAGCTGCACACAGAGAACTTATCTCATCTGCTGAGTTTGGACACAATGCATTGCCTTTAAGCTCAGGCTAAAATACATTCTGATTTCCTGGTGGACACGTCTTCTAATGAGACATTTTGTAGTTTTTCCTCACTTTCTAATAAATAATGGAGTTGGTCTTATTTTTTCTTCTCGTAGTATAATGTCTGAAGAAGAAGCTGATAAAACTTCCAGGCTCAGTTCTTAATGCATCTGTGAAGTTTGGCAGGAACTCAAACACATCACAGAGGAGGATGTGAAGGCTGCTCAGATTGTGTCAGAAAGGGGGGTGTGGNGGGGGGGGGAGTGTGGATGGATTTGGCAAGAAGTGATGGATTTGGCAAGAAGTGATTGATAAAGGTTTTTGATGAGTGGAGATTCACAACAAAAAACTGAGATAATCCATAAATGAGTGTTTTCTTATCTTCTATTCTATAAAGCCAGAAATCTCTGTCCATCCGTCC
Organism: Lucifuga dentata; assembly: GCA_014773175.1. Taxonomy (NCBI): domain Eukaryota; kingdom Metazoa; phylum Chordata; class Actinopteri; order Ophidiiformes; family Bythitidae; genus Lucifuga; species Lucifuga dentata. The sequence goes on along the minus strand of VXCM01002890.1, from coordinate 46,152 downwards.
GTCTGTCTGTGGCACCATTACCATATATACTCTATTAGTGGGCGGGGTCTTTATTTACCTCAACTGCAGGGAGAACCTGGCCAATCTAGGAGACAGGCTTTTATTAGAGACAGGCCTTTATTTCTAATTTGCTGATGGACAAACTCATAACTGCATAAAAACACGCCACCACAAAGAGAAGGTGTCAGTGTGAACACGCCTCCAGCAGCTTTTAGAAAGCTTCATTTTCAGCCACGTTTCCTGGTTGGTGGTGACAGCNGCCTCCAGCAGCTTTTAGAAAGCTTCATTTTCAGCCACGTTTCCTGGTTGGTGGTGACAGCGGGCTCTACGTTTGCGGCTTTGTTTCATGTTGAGCCGGTCGTGTCTTCTGGCTGGAGGGACTACGGCTGGAGAAGTTTTTAAGCGGTTTGGTATCAAACATGGCTGCTGTCATCTGGTGGCAGCAGCAGATTAACTCAGAGTTTCCTGGACCAGTAACAGACAAACACCAAACCTGCCTTTATATGAGACGGCTTTTATTTCTGCTGACTCCGACCCCCGGCTGTTATTAGATGCTGGCTATTATTTGAATACCAGCTTTTAATAGAGAATTTATGGCATCTCTAGAACCTGGCATTGTATGAAACTGATATTCAGCAGGTTTATTGCTCAGGACCCAAGGACGTGCAGCGTCACATGTGAAGTTGTTTGGCTGAGTGGTTCTAGAATTGAGCTATGCTCTAAAAAGTAGCTAGTATTGAGTAGTAGTAGTAGTAGTAGTAGTAATATTGAGCTCTAAAAAGTAGTCCATGCAGCAGCATATTCTCCGCTCCACGGGCACCAATGGCAGGCTGTGATGCTAACACCATAAAGTCTGGCCCAGTCCGAACAGACCAGTTTGAACAGGCACTGCATAGTAATGGTAATTTGGACAAGTCTCAGCATTTCTCTCAGGATACAAAAGCTTCTGTGACGAAGAAATCAGCAAGTATTCTCACCATCACAAGTTTGCACATGAATGGCAAAAGCTGTTATCCTTAAATTGAGACCAAATGTGCAAAATGTGGAGTATTGTCACTGAGGAATATAAACTCAGCAACAATAGACGGACAATGCAAACTCAAAATACATTAGCACAAAGGCAAATAATGGACACGCTGAAAAAAAAAATGTAATGGAGCCAGCAAAAGTGCATAAAGGAGTGAGATAAAGTGGCATGAGAGACACTAGTGACAAAGAAAACATCCATCAGTACACAAAGAGTGAAAGCATGAGGACGAGATGATGAACAGGCTGACGCATTCAGACAGAACCTTCGTCTTCCAGAATGAAGCTGTTACAGCAGCTGCTTTAACCCTCGCCGCCTCATTTTAAAAGTTTATACTTGCATTTAATCCTAACATCTTACCATGTTATACTGGATGGTTGCGATTCACATTTTATTAAAAAAAAAATGGTAAAAAGTTGCAGAAGTTTTCTCTAAAAAAAAAATTGCGTGCTTTATGCTTCTCTGTGTGATGGCTAAATGAGTGTAGAGTTCATGCTGCAAAACTAAAAATGTTCAGCTGGATCAGAGAGGAGAGGAGGAGAGGAAAACGTGAGGATGGGATTTTGCTCATCAAGCCCCAGGTGTCGTGCAGAATTTACTCTCCTTGCTGTCTTCATGTCAGAGATACAGATGACTATTTATCTCCACTTTTATTTCCTCTGCCAAGGAGGTCATGTGTTTGCCTGTTGTTTGTTTGTTTGTCGTTAGCAGGATTGCTAAAAAAAGGATTAGTTTCTTGTTTTTGGAGCAGCATCGTGGCCCAGTGGTTAGCAATGCTTTCTCACAGCAAGAAAGTCAAAGGTCATGGGTTCAAACCCCATGCTGGCTGAGGTCCTTCAAAGCAGAGGACATACTGTGTTTCTCTTCCTTAAGTTTTATTTTATGTTACTTTACTTACTTCTCAAGTGTGAGATTAATAAAACAAAATCTTTTATTATTATTATTGATAATATTGATTGATTATTGATAATAGAGGACATTTTTCTGGTCTGTTGGGCCTGGAGAAAGTTATGAGCTCTACTGAATGCTTCTGCGTCTGAAGACAGGCTTTTCCAGCTGTGAAGTATTAAAAAAAATCGAAACTTTTGAAGAATGTGACCTCATTTATAATTATTTGAATTAAAAATATAAGCAATAAAAAGTAATGTGAAAAACAATGACTGGTAAAATAATGACTAAACAACATAAAGAAGTGACGTTAACGAAGTGCGACGCAGGAACATTTTCTTAACAAACAAAATAAAACCACACCTTCCATCAACCTCGGCTTTCTGTTACCGTTTATACTCGTGTATAAGCTGACCCCCTGATGTTGATCCATCAGATTTATTTATCAAATTACCTGTTTTCCTGTGCTTTTATGAAAATAATCTATGTATGGGTAAACTTGATATTTATTTCAGCAGCTGATTACCATAACTGACCAATCACAGCAGAGCTTACTGGCTGCTGCAAAATGTGCTGATAAGATGTTTAGTCAGGAAATATCTCATTCTAAGGTATGATTTAAAGTATTTTCATGGGTAGTGGTAATGGTAGTATTTCCACCTGGAAATTTCCTTCTCTGGGATCAAATCTGAATTTCTGTTGTATAAGCCGACCCCTGATTTACTTTGTGATATTTGGTAATAAAAACTCGGCTTACACTCCAGTATACATATGGTAACTGAACATGAAATAAATTGTTGTATTGCAATTACAGTATGTATGTGTGTGTGTGTGTTACGGGAGCATTTTGTGCACGTCTGCTGGAGCCTGCGCTGAAGCAGAAGAGGCTAATACAGTGACCACATCAGTAGAAAACGTGTTAGCGAGCATTAGCCTCTGACAGGGATTGATGGGGTACATTAACCAATGAAATGAGGTGTTTCTGCAGCAGACAGACTTTCATCTGCTACTTTAGCAGCAAGGATGATGAACTTCATGTAGCAGCACAACGCTCTCGTTCCTGATCCAGCAGCTGATCGTTCAGCAATGCTGGATCATTACTGCATAAATCTACAAATTCTACTCTATTGTTAATCTAAAAGACTGGACCTTACAAGATCAGATCATAATTAGTGGCATAAGCAATAATGTTCATGGCCATAAATAGGAGACTGGCACACTCTTCAGAAAAATCCAAGGAGAAAATCCTTTAAAACATTTATTCAGTGCACTAAACGTGCAAACAAAAGTGCAAAAAAAGGTTATCCCTGAAGACAAGCATTTTGATATTTACATCTTCTTGATGTGAGGTGTAAATATTGAAACGTTTGTCTTCAGGGATAACCTTTTTTGTACTTTGCACTGTTTGCAGGTTTGGTAAGCTGAATAAATGATTTGAAGGATTTTCTCTGTCGATTTTTCTGAATAGTGTGCCAGTCTCCTACTTGTGGCCATGATTTAAATTTTATTAGAGATGACGCACCTGTTACAAATGATTGATTAGAACTTAATAAGGCGCAACAATGTTTGGGCAATTTATTAAAGGACCATACCACCCATTCTGCATGTTTGAGCCTAATATATTCAGTTTTTATACATGTAATGTTACTGACAATCATTTCCCAAAGCATACTACTGGAATGGTGAATTAAAAATGTTTTTCCTACCTTCCAGATCTCCATTGGTTTCAGTTCATTCTGCTATTAAAATCAACTTGTTGATATTTGAAACGTTCTTGGGATAGGTAATCCATCATCACCAACAAGACGTGTATTCAGGTTTTTTTTAGAAGTTATGTAATTTTAGTGTTTAAGCTCAATAAAAAGCATGGAGTGAATGTATGCCTCCACCGGGGAATATAGTCCCAAAAGAAGACCTGTGTTTATGGAAACATTTAAAGGACCGTGACTTCATAAGGCTGTGTAACTATTAGCAGGAGAAACATGGATTTTTAAGGTGGGTGTATCACTTGAATATTTGATTTTGAAAGATTAAGAGATTTTGCAAAATATCAGGAAAGCTGAAATACGGTTTTATCCTTTGGGAAATGATTGTCAGTAACGTAACATGTATGAAAATTCAATATATTAGGTCAGACATGCAAAATGGCCAGTATGGTCCTTTAACATAGTTGGATTGGCCATTGGGAGAGGAGGAACTTTTCCCGGTGGGCTGCAGCCATCTGTGGGCTGGGCCAGTGTCTGACCGTGTCCTTTAAGATCATACGGAGAAAAATATTGCAGGTTTAAGGGATTTCCTGCCATCATGGGTAAAAGAGGAGAAACAGCCGTGTGTGAAAACACTGTCAAAGTGTCAACCTGAACAACTAGCAGACTGTGGTGCTCTGGCTGTCATCTGCAGAATGACATGCGTATGTTTCCTTTAAAAGGTTCTGAGTGGTCCTGGAAGAGGATGTGTGTGTGTGTGTATAGACTCCACGTACAGTGAGGATGATGATAATTGTGATGATGATGATGATGATGATGATGATGATAATGACGGTGATGATGATGATGGTGATGATGATGATGATGGTGATGGTTCCAGTTGATGAAGAATCTCTCAGCATCACAGCAGCAGAATTACAGACGTTAGCTGGTTTTGGGATCAGAAAGTCTCTAAAACTATGATCAGAGAGAAGAATATCTGTTCCATGATAAGAATTTCTTTTTCCTTTCAATTACTTTATTTTATTCAAGGTTATATTTTTGTTAATATTTTGAATCAAAGGTCAAGAGGATAAACCTGAAAGGTTTTTTTTTTCTTTTTTTTTTCACAGCCCATTTTGCTTTAATTTAGCAAGGTTGCCTTTGACATCAGACAGTAACAGTGTGTTTTAGGGATATCACCGTTTGAAGTTTAGATGGATTATAGTGAGAGAAATAATCGTGATTTTACAGTTTCACGATTTTGTATAACACACACACACACACACACACACATGCACACACACAAAAACCTGTGTTCCCATCTTTAAATAATAACAATTTAAATTATATATTATTAATAAGTTAGGTATACTTAAAATATGCGCTATTAGATCTGCTATTAAATTATTTTATATTTATAACATAATAAAATTACCAAAAATATTTATCAATGATCAAATTAATTCCTACTGTTTATAATTTGCCCTGCTAAATAAAAGTGCAGCAACTGCCAGTTTAGTGAGTTTTTTCTTTCGGTTTCAAACCATACGTTCTACGATTTTACAGATTTTGTGACGGTTTTAGAAGTAAAAATTGTTCATCTGAGCATCCTGAGTGTGTTTTACATTTAGTTCAGCTGTCAAACAAACTGCAGCACAGTGGTAAGAGGTGGAAATGACGTGAGCCGAACGCGGAACTTTGATTTGAATCAACAGATTCAACAGAACCTCTTCTAGCACCTTGTATCCGGAGTTTACCTGAGTGAGCAAATCATGTTGATTGAATGATTAAAAATAATATTAATCCCATTCTAAGTAGTCAGGCTGTTAGCTTTTATGAGCTGTTATCAAATTAAAGTCTATGCTTGTAAATTGGGATTTGTTATGCTTATTAAACTATGATCTCAGCTGAATGTAAATCAGGCGAGCAGTAAGTCATCATAATCAGTCACAATAACTGCTGAATATTCCAGTCTCTGAGTTGAAATGCACAATGCGCATTTCACACTTAATTTGCATAATAGTTGCAATACCTTTAAGTTTTTTCTTTTCTGTTCTACTTTATTTAGTATTATCTAAAATAAATTTTATTTAGTATTATACTATTATATAGTATATTTAGTAGTATCAGTGTTCTGTCTCTTACCTACCTCAGTGTGTTTTTTTTTTTTTTTTTTTTTCATAATTGCTGCTGCAACACTGAAATTTCCCCAGGGGATTAATGTTACATTATATTATATATAATAACAAATTATATTATATATACTTAAAGTTTTAATTTAATTAAACTTTAATTAAAGTAATTATATATACATATATATATTTATATATACCTCCTCACCTGGCGGACTCTCTCTCCTCATATATACATACTGTATATGTATACGGTGTGTGTGTGTGTGTATACATATATATATATATGAGGTGAGAGCCCGCCAGGTGAGGAAATTCGCACACGTGTCTTACATGCTGGAATATATTGATTTATAATCAGATAATCTCGGCCTGTTACTCACAGTAATATTATGCTGATTCATGCGGGGTTTCAGTATAATTATGGCGTTTACATGATGCCGTTGCTTTAAAGGACTTTGCCAATGGTTTTGCACGTTTGAGCTCAGTAAAATAATAGTTGCATACCCACATTATGTTTCTGATTCCAAAACATGAAGCGTATATTAGTTTTCATGTTATTTTGCCAAATCCCTAATCTTTCAAAATCAAATGTTAGGAGATAAATCCACCTTAAAGTTCAGGGTTTCACTTGCTAACACGTATACATGACTGTAGAGGGCATGGCCATTTTTAGTTTCTCAGTAAAAGCTTTTTCTCCCTGGAATATATTCCCTGGTGGAGACAGATTTCTTCCGTGTTGCTCCGTGTGGGTGTGGCTGAATAAAGAGTTGGTGTGTCTGTCGTCACGCTGACTAATGCTTGTGTTCAGCGTCGGCATGTGAACTGCAGCATTTCACAGGTCGCCTTTCTTTACTTTCTCTCTTGAGGAAGGAAGGAGAGAAAGTGAAGGCAGGAGTGCAAACACAAAGAACACTGGATACGTTGAGAGGAAGCTTGGGTTCTGGATTGCTCAGCAGCTTTTTCAGTCTGGGACCAGAGGAGGAAGCAGCGTTCTGAACTCCCTCATGATCAATTATTCCACTTGTCACACTCACAGCACCACACTTGCTGTTGACGTTTCACGCAGAAAGACCACATCTCTTCCTCGTTTTGCTGTGCCAGCAATATTCTCTCTGAGCTGCTTTTACACACTTTAGTATCACCTAAAGGCCAATTGTAATGATTAGCCTTTAGGCGATCCTAATGTGTAACAATGATTGACGTTTAGGTGATCATTTTAAAATAATCCCTAACCCTAACCTGCATATTAGGATCACCTAATGGCCAATCAGTTTTACAAATGAGGTCATTTCCATGCTAACATTATTAAAACACTTGCTTTCAGGTTAGGCTCCTTTAAATGATACGTTAATATAGCTGCACCTTTTAGATTGTGTCTAGATATGTTTTAAATGGTTAAAACGCTGTGGGTGTGCACTCTGTTTTTTTCTAAAATGCACGCTGGTGTTTGATCTTCTAATATGACGTATGAATGTGGCGTGTTAGAGCTGCCTGTACTTTGATTCACATGTTCTTGGTTCTGTCCATGGCTTCTTTTCCATCTGCTGCTGACATGGTTGTTAAATATGAGTCGGTGACTCACACTTGCAGTGATTTTCCCTTAAATTTTCCCTGATATAGCTTTAAAGGTTAAAAAAAAAAAAAAAAATACACTGCATGACAATATCACCTAAAGTCATGCAGCTGCTGTTTGACTGCATTAAATGTTCACAAACAAACAAGTAAAAAGAGTGATGTCTACTCATACACATTGTTCTGGCTTTATTTGCCCAGCATGCTTACTCTGGATGATCCAGAGTAAGCAGGACTTTTTTTTTTTTTTTTTTTTTGTGGAACATGCAAGTGTTCACACATTTAAACAGCACATATGGGATTGTACTGATCTACATTGTGCTGGTGGGCAAATAAAATCAGACTACCTGAGCAGCTATATACTGGGGATGATGAGATGAACAATTTTACTATAAATCACATTTAGAAAATGTTTGTAGCTGCAACAATGTAGAAGCCATGTTAGAAACTTTAAGAAAAAAAAAGTCTCTGAGTTTACATGGAAAAACAGTAAATAGAGCTTTTTTTTTTTTTGTTTTTCTTCAGGGCGTCGAGCAACGGCTTTCAATGCTGCCCTGGAAACTCCTCTGTTGTGTGTGTGTGTGTGTGTGTGTGTGTGTGTGTGCGCACATGCGTCTGTAAGTAATCATGAAACCATGAGTTTATTTTTTTTGTTTGACTCTAATCGTACCATCTAAAAATCAGTTGGTGAAGGTGAAAAGGTGAATGCCATGTAAAGGTTGTGACGGCTGCGTTGCTGCGTCACACAGAACAAGCAGCTTCATCTTACATTTGACCAGCGTGACAGATTGGCGTTTTTGGAACTTTTAGACTTAAATCACAGGGTTTCCTAAGCTGTTTGTACACCGTGTGTTCATAATGATGAATTCACCTGAACGTTCAGTTTAATGCAGCCAAATGAGTTCCTGAACGCCTCTGGAGGTGGATTTTCTTATTTCCTGTGCTGATCTATTATAATCCGTGACCCAGCCGTTTGTTAATGTTGAGTATAAACACTGTCTGTTTGCACTGTAAAATCTTACGGTGGTGTTTGGGGGAAGCAGGTAATGGAAGCAGCCATGATGTAAACACACCCTGATGAAATAAACAATATGTTTCGAAGCGGCTGACAGCGTCTGAATCCTGGCAAAAGCTCGAGGCCAGAATGAGAATAAAACAAAGTGTGTAAGTGCTGCTAATGTGGAATAGATGCTAATGTAACGTGTCAGAATGTTTTCTCAGTCCAAATGTGCTGCTGGCAAAGCGCTTAGCCACACAGTGTGTATATTTCTGTTAGTGTAACTGATCTGAATAGTTTTTGTGTCTGCTCACTACAACTCACCGTGTTCCATAGTTTAAGCATTAAGTGATAAATCAGGTTATCTTTGTAATTTATTCTCAAATGCTGCAGGTATTAAGGTCCGATGATAACTTAGTTGTGTAACTTTGCTCAGCTGTATTGTTGAATTGCATTAAAGGACCATACCACCCATTCTGCATGTTTGAGCCTAATATATTCAATTTTCATACATGTTACGTTACTGACAATCATTTCCCAAAGGATAAAACTGTATTTCAGCTTTCCTGATATTTTGCAAAATCTCTTACTCTTTCAAAATCAAATATTCAAGTGATACA
>VXCM01002890.1:0-33616 GCA_014773175.1 Lucifuga dentata | reverse complement strand
GGGGGGGGGGGGGGTTATCTTAGTCATGGTAATTGCTTTGCTGGTGTGGAAGTAGGATCATTCGAGAAAACCTCATTCAGTCTCCCTCCCTCCCATTTATCTGTCTGGAAGGCTGCAGGGAGAAAGGGGAGAGGGATGGGGGGTGGTGGTGGTGAAGGAGTGCTGCTGCAGAAGCATTTTCATAAAAAGGCTGGAGAAAGTGAATATGTCTGAAGGCTCAATCTGATGCAGCCTGAAATGGAGGATACTTCTTTGCAACCAGCCAAACAGAACTGTTATCCTCTGGCATTCCCTCTCATGCATAAAGTGCATGCATGCACATGCAAAGCAGAGGTAAGGCTTTAATGCGATGAGGTAGCCTCACCGTCATCAAATCATTTCTCAAGTTGAGAGATTAGATTAATGAAGGCGGAAATGGAAGAGCTCTTTTTGGCTGATCATTGTCTTTAAGCGAAACGGCAGATTCTCAGAGTGTGAGATTTCATATTCACGGCTTATCAGCAGAGGCTTTTATTAACAGATGATGAGGCAGATTGAGTGACCTGAGTAAGAATTACAGACTCTTTTTCACATGCTGTTAATGTGCTGCAGAAAAACCAGTATCATCAGCAGACGGCTTACAGGTTTCTCAGTTTTTATTCTCTCGCTTTGGTTTGAAAAAGCAAATATGTGTTAGGTAGGATGATGCTTGACATTAAGTCCACATATATGTACACAACATGGCTGCCACACGGTCCCACATTCATTTGAGAGGTTAGTTGTGCACATCCTCTAAAATTATTGCTACATTTTCATTAACTTCACGTTTCTACAAAAATCATGGGGCATCGATGTCAACTTTTGTCACGTCAGCAGCAGAAAACTGTAATGAGAAACTGATGGATAGTTTAATGTCCTCATGTACCGTCTACGTCTATTCACCATTGTAACAATTCAAGTCCTTTTTTCTTTTTTCTTTTTGTTTTTTTTTTGCTTTAAAGATGTGTAATGTTTTTGTCACAATCAGTACAGTAACCAAATGACTTTGAACTCAGAAACTTGAGATTTAAGATGCAAAACTCAAACGCTGACAGAACAAACCTTTCATTTTTCCAAATAGATTAACAATGTAACTACACAAATATGGAAAATGGAGAGAGATTAAAATGCTCGATGAGTTGTTGGACTTGGAGCATCATGATGCTAAAAGTATTTTACAGATTTGTAAACAGAATAACACTTGAACCGGCTGTTGGCACCTTGGAATGAAGCCGGTCAGAACAGCTCCTCTACTGGCCACTGTGTGAAATTGCACCAATTCCCATCTTCTATTGTGTGGTACATTTTTTTCAGGTCTCAATAGTTAATTTTACTTCTTATAATATGCATCTTGGTGACACTTCTTCCAGTATATTTTCTGTTGAGGAAATATTAAGGCAGTAAACCCAAACTGAGACTTTGAAGTGTAAATCTGTAAATCTATGTGTGATATCATAGATGATTCTTCCCTTTTTTTTCTCTTGCTGTGGTTCATTCTGTCCTGTTACAATGAGACTAGAAGAAATAGATGAAGTCAGAAGTAGCTTCTCTCTTTTTTTTTTTTTTTTTNTTTTTTTTTTTTTTTTTGGCTCAGATTCACTTAAAATAAACCACATTAAAATAAACCTGATCTACGTTTCAGCTGTCCCAGTGTTTTGTTGTTACGTGTGTAAAAGCTTTTAGTTGACGTGAGCAAATTAAAAGCTGATGTATGATATATTTGATGCCTTAGATCCTCCTTCACTTCATTGTCTTATTTACTGAGAGAAATTCGTAGCTTCTCCTGTCTCTTTTTTTCTGTGGCCCAATTTTTCAGGTGATTGGTTATGTTGCTCTGGCCCACTCTCACAGCTGTGTTCAATTTGTTGATGCCACTACCTTACAACTCTGGCCATTCTTACAATTTGTTCTCTTTGCCTCCGTCTTTTCTTTCCACTCAGGTTATTTTTTTTATTTTTATTTTTTTATTTTACAGTTTTTGGTCAGACCAGGTAGTTTCCATGCAAGTCACTGCACACAGATAAATGATACTGTGAAGGAAGAGGGAAGTTAACCGTGGGGCATTGTGTCTAGGGTTGTTGTCTCTGCAGTGCCAGTTGCCATGGTGACAGCTTGACTCCCACAGTGATGTGCATCAAGCCTAAAGGATGAGTAACAGAGCAGACATGTGGCTTACTCAGATAATAGTAGCACACTAAATCCTTTTTCAGCAGGATTTACGTTTGTATTACATTTTATTCACTTAAAGCAGATCTGATCAGCATTATATGTAAAATACAATGTCATAATGAAAACACTGACACATCAATATTAATCAGAATTGTTTATGCACACATACAATTTAATGGGCAGATTGGTATTAATTTTTAATACTGCGGCACATTCGTGTTCTCCAGAGGATTAGCTCTTTCCGGTTTGACAGTCCATGAGATTTTCTCTCTAATCTGGCCAAAATATCAAGACTGGACATATATTTAATCAAACAAGCAGCATCAGCTTATTCATATTCACAAGTTTTGTCACTTTATGGTGTTTTACCTCCACCCAAAGGACAAAATTGACACTTTTAACTCCACTACTGCTATGGCTTAAGAACAGCAGATCCATATTCGTTTTGTTCTGAGCTTTAGTGCTGTGGGGTGTAATGCCCGATAGAGCCTCTAGGGGGCACTAGCAAGGTTATAGACTTGTTTTGTTTTGTTCAGCAATAAATTAATGTGAAATATGACGTGTTGTCTCCCACATAATGATTAAACCTAATTATCCTATTTTAAAATACACAGTTATTATGCCAGAAGAAACCAACGAACATAGGAACATCCAGAACATGCTACGATGCAGCAGCATGTCAACACGTAAAAGCAATGCATTATGCATTGCTGTATGGTGCATGCATGGGATTGAGTCCTGCACAGATTTGATGCATCAGCAGCGTGTTCTCTAACTCTTGTCCATCAGCAGTGCTATTCATGAGCCATATTAATGATTTATTGAATAGCAAATCCCGAGTAATGGAACCCTAATCCATCATCCTGCTGCTGTAAGGCCCACAGCTCCAAAGATGCTTTTAAAAGTACCTCGATTTTTAAATTGAATTTCACAATAACTAATACGATAGATTAATTACATTTTATTTTTAGAGAATGAAACTAGCATGAATAAGGCAGTGGAGGCTATCTGACCTTTAAACCTTCAAACAATTACACAATAAAAACAAACCAAACCCCTGATGGCTGTGTGTGTGTGTGTGTGTGTGTGTGTGTGTGTGTGTGTGTGTGTGCATGCATGCTGCTGACATGTGATTGATGAAGCTGGACAGCATGTTGGTGCATTGAGCTGCGTTGGACTGGATGCTCCTCCAGCGGCAGGCAGATTAAAGCTCTTATTTCTGCATTCTAAGATTAATCCATAAAAGCAGATGGCCTGTGAAGAGGTATGTGTGTGCAGTGGGGAACAGCAAGATCATTCATATTATTTTTAATTGGTTCCCCAAGGGTACTCGATGATGTGAAACAGACAAGCTCAAAAGTATTATGCAGCCACAGAACATTTTGGAGCCAGTCTGCAGTACGCAGATTTTTTTGTGTGGACTGGCTCTGTGGGAATCCTGTGACCTGTACATGTTGTCCTTACAGAAACTCGACCAACTCGCTGGAGTCATTAGTCACATTTTTTTTCCTATTTATCCCTAAACCAGCAACTCAATATTGCTGAAATTCCATTAATGATTAATTTTGATAATCAGTTTGCTCCAGTTTCACCCCATTTCATCACATAACTTCACTTTAATTCTTAAGATCTCATTCTAATATCTCATCCTTCTCATCCTGCTTGTGTCATATTGGTTTGTGTTTTAATGCATATGTCCTCATTTATTGTATGAAGTTGTGATAAAGTACAAAGTTTGTTATTCCTTTCTGCAGAATAAAGAAATCACCGACTGAGAAAAGACACTGAGTGTGTTGTCAGTAAACACGTGTAGTTGTAAAGATACTGGAAGCCTGAGATTAAATTATCTCTTTATTAATATCAAAGTGTTAACACGGATTTCTGGTAACAATAACAGCATCCAGTTACTGCTGAAATCTTTGGCATGGACGTAGGTGACTGCAATCAGATGAAACAAACAGGAGAGTCATGGACATTTAGCAATCAGCCTGTAGAACACAAGCAAAAACAAAGCACAGCACAGAATTCCATACGTATGATACATTCTGTAAAGAAAAGGCTGAATGCCTTCTCTCTTCAGAATTTGTAGTTGATTGTAAGGTTTTCGTCTGACTTTGACTGCCCACAGATTCAGGAAGTGGGCAGATGGTTATGAGATTCATTCTCTACAGGTCTTCACCAGTGCAAAACTTTGAACTCAACCCAAAAGAGTTCTGGAATACCTACCTGAACCCCAGAATGAATACTTTTTTTTTTTTTTTTTTTTTAAACAACGTGAGGACAGTTAAACTGTGTTGATGTGAACCGGCCCAGAGAGAACAGCAGCATGATGCACCAAATGAATGAGCAGCTTGTCTCCTCCATTGTTCCCGTGTTTAAGGTCCCGCTCTCGTTCTGGCCTCTCAGAGCTGGGTTCTGCTGTGTCGATTATGCAGCACCACATCTTCAAAGCTGATCTGCTCGAGCCTAGGTATAAGATACGAAACACCCGGAAATTATCACAGAACCAGACCTGACCGATCAGACTGAATGCTATTTGAACCCTCAGGATCATCTGTTTCTGGAACATATTTCCTGCGTGTGATTAATTAATAAACTACCAGGCTGAAAGTACACTGTGGTTTTGAACCAGAAAAAGGCCCAGACTCTTCAAAGGTGCTGGTCAGCTGTGCAGTAAAACTAAAAAAAAAAACAAAACCACCAAACCCTGTGAAAGAACCAGGAGTCTTTATGAAGACGTGCATGTGAATTATTCATACAAAACAAGTATGCAGGAAGTAGTGAGTGTGAGGATGAGCTGAGTAAATCATCCGTGTCTCTGATTGAGTTTGCAGCTGCTACCAACAGTTTTGGCTCTCAGGTACGGGATGTGTCCAAATTCCCCTTCAGACACGGACAAGAGATTTATCCAGCTCTTCTTTAAAACTTGTCAAAGTGTGCCAAACTCTGTTAACACCCATTTCCAGGATCACTCAAACCCCAACTAACAAGTTTTTGCCAAGATGGTGGCAATGGAAAGTTAATAGACCCACCACCGATCGCTACTATGAATGCTATTTTATTATTTTAATTTATGCTACAAAATAATGAAACTCATCTTGTATCTTAGAAACCAGGTCAAAGTAAATTTAAAACAGATCCAATAAGGCTGGTGTACACCTGCAGAACCATCTGAGGTGGAGGCAGGTAATCAGGAAAAGAAAAACGGGCTGTTGTGATGATCATAAACCAGAGCAGGAATCAGGATCAAACAGGTCAACAGATCCAAATCCAAGTAAGCTCAGAAAAATGAACAGGATTTAAAACACTAACAGGAAGGATTACAGGTAAACATGTACAGGTAAACACATACAGGTAAACACATACAGGTAAACATGTACAGGTAAACATATACAGGTAAACACATACAGGTAAACATGTAGAGGTAAACACGTACAGGTAAACATGTACAGGTAAACATATACAGGTAAACAGGTACAGGTAAACACAAACAGGTAAACACATACAGGTAAACATGTACAGGTAAACACATACAGGTAAACACAAACAGGTAAACACATACAGGTAAACAGGTAGAGGTAAACATGTACAGGTAAACAGGTACAGGTAAACATGTACAGGTAAACACATACAGGTAAACACTTAGAGGTAAACACGTATAGGTAAACATGTACAGGTAAACACATACAGGTAGACAGGTACAGGTAAACACATACAGGTAAACACAAACAGGTAAAAACATACAGGTAAACAGGTACAGGTAAACACATGCAGGTAAACACGTACAGGTAAGCAGGTACAGGTAACGTGAGATAAAAAGTCACAAGATCATCAGGCAAAGAATAATGTTGCTGTGCTGATGAGGGTTTGGCTACAGGTGTGTCAGGCAGGTGAGTGTGTGAGCAGGGAAAGGGCTGTATGTGTGTATGTGCGAGTGTGTGTGTGTGTGTGTGTTGGGGGGAGGGGTCACCAGGACACAAATATTTCTGTCAAAGCGCTGCTAATTTGGTTTTGGTTTTGTTTGAAGATTCTGCTGATGATCCATCATCATAAAGTTCTTTGTTGAGATGTGAAGTCTCTCATCTGACATTTCATGTCTGCTGGTCATATCAGCATTTCATATTTCAAATTATTTGCATTAAAATCTTCACAGTTCAAGATCTTCATAAGGATGCTTCTGATGCTTCTTTTGTACCAGTGAAGATCTCTAGAGATTTTTCCCAGACTGAAAGTCTTCATGTTAGTGTGCCAGAGTGTTTTATGAATCCCTTCCTGTCATCTAAATAAGGAAAAACTGTAGCAACGCCTCTTTGAAGCTAAACGCTAAAAGATGTCAGGAACCAGAGTTTATGAATGAAGGTACGTGATATGTGATGATCAGCGTGTTAAGTTTGGTGCTGTTTTATGAATTATTGCCATATATATTGTAAGTGTCCTTGCAGTGCAGGAGGGAAGTAAAGGAAGTCAGCCATTCCTGCATCTGTACTTTTCGATTGCTGTTTTCCATTTGTCTCAAAAGAACATTTTAACAGACTTCTATGAAACTTGGGGGTAAAGTTTAGCGATAGTTTAACAAAGAAGTGATCAGCTTTGGATGGGTTTGGTTTTCAATAAAATAGTTTATTAACTTTGCATTCTTTCAGCAGTTTTTTCATGAACTTCTGCAGTCCTTGGTAGAGAGTTTCTTATTGCTCTTAAGTGCGAAGCAAATTATATACAGTAGAATTATGAAAGTAAACGTAGAAGAGTCAATGTACACCTTTCAGTCAACAAGGAGACATGTTTGATTGCTTTAACCTCTGAACCTTTATTTCCTTAGATTTTCCCTGAAATATTTAGAAAAAAACATTTCCTTTTCATGTGCATTGAATGGGATTTAAACAGGAAGTCTGTGGGTTTTAACTCTCGTCCACAACATGCATGTAATGAAAGCTAAACTGCTGGATGAAAGATTAATAGTCAGGTGCTTTAAGTACCACAGTGGTACGCATATATAACTATGCAGTCCCCCGATTTACTTTGTCCTGCTGCAACCTTTGCTGTTGTTTCTATATCTATGATTGTTTTCCTCTGCATTGCTCTGCAGTAGAGTACAGAAGATTTATGGGAGGCTCCAGTACTCCTGAAAATGTCCCGGTACTCTGAGATGAAAATCACAGAGGTCCCAGTACTGTGTACCAGTGAGTACCGGCCCACTGCAAGCACTGGTTATACTCCCTCTGCTGTTAAAGCGATACGTTTCTAACTAAACATGAACACCTTTGGTGCCGAGTTGCTGAGCTCACGTGCGAGTATCCAGACGTACTGAAATGAGCTCAGTAATCTCCAGAAAGTCAAGAAGTCAGAGATTCAGAACTCTGCAAAGCCACATGAAGAAATACTCACAAAAAACTTCTCAAAAGCCAAGAGCAGGATGAAGGGCAGAGGGTGGAGCTGGCTCTGGTAGAACATGGAGGCCTGTTCTCTCATTGTTTCGTCTTTTGAAGTTTATCTCCACCTTTACGCTGCAGCACGTAACTCACTCTGTTGGCGCTTCTGGTGCTAAAGATGTAAAGATAAGCACGGAGATAATTGTGAACTGTACATCTTCTAAGACACAGTGCTGGGTTTTTTTCCCAGCATCCTTCAGTACTGACGAGGTGAAAATGAAATGAACCCAAACAGGTTTGTTTTTTTTTATGATTATTTTAAATTCTGCTGTAGGAGTCATGGCAGCTTCTCCTAACAGCAGTTATACTCAGCACATAATGAGGGCTCAGATATCCTGTATGCTCAGCTGGAGCCTGTAACAGAATGATTTGGTGGGCCGTGCGGCTGGAGGTGACTCTGAGCCACGAGCTGTTTTGTTTCTAATTATTTGTGTATTGGACATATGGAGTAAAACAGGGAATTTCACTCCATTTTTCCAGGCTGTGGGAGAGAGTTACACAGTTGTGATGGGAGTTTTCTTGCTTGGTTAAGGCTCCAGAGAAGCATGGCGTTTGAATTGTTCTGCTTACTTGGACTTTCAGAGGGATTTGGTGAGATCCTGATGTGAGAGGAAGCTCAGGAAGTAGCAGCGCTCTCTGGTGTCACTCATCAAAACATCACTCCAGCTCTGCCTTCTTGCTGGTTTTTTCTCTGAAGCTGAAGTTATGCAGGTAAGGTAGGTGTGGTTTTCAGCTGGTGGGAGAGTTTTATGTGATGAATGTGTAGCAGCTGTAGTGATTCCACTCAGAGCTGGTTACTTCTGACTGAGATCTGATCAGGATGCAGATCTAATTCTGGTCATGATGCAGATCTGATTCTGATCACGATGACATCTGTGAGCATTTACACATTGCATTAACATTCATTTTTCCTTATCTGGATGATGCATCTGGGACACACTGCGTGTCATTGCAAAGTGCTCCATAAATGAGCTTCATGAATAAAATAGCTGCTGTAAGGCATCAGATTACTGATGGTTGTGTTGCATTTGATACACATCTCTCACTTAGAAAATGATTGAAAAAAAAAGAAAAGGTTGTTAGTGAAAGTAAAAGTAAGTTAGCGTTTAACATATTTGTAATGGAGCTTTTTGTTTGTTTTTTTTACTGGAGCTTTGACTTTATTTGTCCTGGGCTTGCACAGCCACTCTGAATTATATATTATATGCATAAAATGGTGGTGACTGGTGCAAATTGTCAAGATGAGGAAAAATTTGCAAGCCCCAAATAATATAGGGACTGTTGGACGTTACTTTATTGCAGCTGCAGATTCTTTAAGGGACTGTTTGGAAGTATCCTCCAAACCTCACTCACGGAGGACTTTCTCGCTCATCTATTACTCAGGCCTTCGACATGCCGGCACTTTTAAATGAAAAAGCTCTCTTCTGAGAGACATGAAATCACAGCGATGCTGGTGCTCACAGCTCATCCCTCAGAGCCACAGGAACACTGAGGCTTTTACTCCCAGCAAACCAGGCGAATTCACCCAGACCTTAAAAGCCATGTAGCCTGCCAGGCTGTATTTATAGAATGTCCCTAGGCAGCCATGTCCTGATTCAGGGAACACGCACTATAATATTTATATAGTACAAACAGAACAATGTTGGGATTGTGCTTTATGGAAAATCTAGATAGTTTGTCTATAAATCAAGGAATGAACCCAACATAAAATAATGTTGGGGAATGGATTCAGTGGCACAAAGAGGAAGCAGGCAAATACATTTTCAGTCAGGCATTGCCATGTCAAACAATTAGCGTGGGTCATAAGCCTTCTCATAACCCCTTCAATTTGGTGCCACAGCACTGAAATACCTGCTTCAGGAAGAGATCTGATCCTCAATTATCACATTCAGTGTTTTTTCATCCAAACAGGCTCGCTTCAAAAACGTGGAACTAATAGACAGAAAACAATAATATCCTGATGTACATTATGCCAAGATCCTGGAATTAATTGCACAGTGGCACACTGGTGTTCTAAGAATGAAATACTGATACCGCCTTTTCAGTTTCATTCTTCAGAAATGTGTTTCATGTTTATCTGAGCAGATGCTGCTACCAAACAGCATAAAGCCCCTCGGGTTTCTCCATACAGCCATGGCTGTATGGAGCATGGCTGCTGCTGATAAGCTTTGTGTGAGAAATACGCAAACACGGCAGTATATGAGTATGAGGCTGATGACTCAGGGATAATCATTACCTGCTGTGTGTGTATGTGTGTGTGTGTGTGTGTTATAGTGAGACATTTTCATCAGACACGCTTACCTGTTGTAGCATCTCACTTCAGAGAAGCTTTAATGGGCTTTGTTCCGAAGCTTCAGGGTGCTGCTGGGTGGGAGGGCAAGGCAGCGATGGTGGGAGGGGTTTTACAGGAAGTCTAGCCTCGAGGGGCAAATTCACTTTTCACTGATTTGTGCAGATTGTGCTAAATGGACCAGGTAGTAATGGCTGGCAGACGTAAATAGGACATTCAGCACTGATTCCACTCAGGTTGGTAACAAATCTTTATTGCTTCATAAGACAAGTTTTCAACTGACAATGAGAATATTTCTCAGAAATGCTGGTAGATAATGTTTGTAAATTTAGTCAGTTGTTAACTTTTTGAGATCACTTCAGTTCATGCAAATTAGTGCTTGTTTTTTCCTGTGAGGTCACCTGTGGCATCCAGCGACTTGGGTGCATTCGTCTGTGGAGAAAGGTTTACAGACCTTGACTTTGCTGATGATGCTGTGATCTTTGCGGAGTCGATGGATGTTCTGGTAGGAGCTCTTGAGAAGCTGAGCGAGGAGTCGGAGTGTCTGGGTTTGTGGGTGTCCTGGATCAAGACTGAGATCCAGGCTTTCAATGACTTCTTGGACTCAGCCATCAGCAGTGTGTCTGTATGTGGGGAGAGTGTTGAACTTGTTGAGAGATTCACCTTGGCAGTGACATCCATGTCTCTGGGAGCTCGTCCTATGAGGTCGAGAGATGTCTGGGACAGGCCTGTGGGGTCATGGGGTCACTGAACAGGGGTGTACGGTGCTGCTGATATCTCTGCAAGAAGACGAAAGTCCAAGTCTTTAGAGTCCTGGTGCTGTTGGTCTTACTCTATGGGTGTGAGACCTGGATGCTAACCAGTGACTTGAGACGACGACTGGATGTCTTCGGTACTCATCTCTCCAGAGAATCTTTGGGTACCACTGGTCTGACTTTGTGTTGAACTAGCGGTTGTTCCAGGAGGCCCGGATGAGACCGATTACCAGCATTGTGAGGGAGTGCCAGTTGTGACACTACGGCCACGTGGCACATTTTTCTGTTGAGGACTTGTTGTTGGGGACCCCAGTGACTGGACCAGGCCGAGGGGACACCCATGTAAGACCTGGCTCCATGAGATGGGGATGGACTGTGGGTCTACAAGGATGGTTGCCAACCGGGACCTGGGGCATTTCTGTCGCATGGTGGATGCAGCAATGTGCAGCCTGGCGCATGCTGCAGACCTGACCTGTCACCTGTAGACATATAAAAATACAGAACACCTGTGCAACAAATAACGTAGAAACGTGTGAAAAGTCACAGAATCTGGACAATGTGTCTACTCTGCTGAAGGACGGTGGGTCATCCCCTGCAGGCCGGAGCTGAATTGCTGCCATGCATGAAGGAGTAGAAGGATCTCAGAGTTTTTCATGAGGCTGGATGGATGGAAGATAAACCTGTATTACACCAAAGCAATGGAAAAAATATAAAAAAAAAAAAAAAAAAAAGAAAAAAGAAAAGGCAACTTTAAGTGAAATCCTTCAAAATTAGACTCACCAAGACAAGTTTGTTTTAAGCTGAGTCGGTAAAATTATAAATGGAAAATCTGTACCTTATAGAATAAAGTATGACCTTAACTGTCTTATGCCATGCCACAATGAGGGATTTTACTGTTAATTATGCTTACAAAATATCACAAACCGTAAGAATTTAGAAACTTTAAGAAAACAAAAGTCTCTGGGTTTATGTGGGGAAAAGTCTGACAACAGCTTTGAATATGCACTAGTAACTCCTCTGTGTGTGTGTGTGTGTGTGTGTGTGTGTGTGCGCGTGTGTTAAGCATGGTGAAGGGATTGGACAGTGAAAAGTTCATTAAATGGTCAGCATGGAGCGTTTGGTGTCCGTTAGAAATAAGCAGTAAGGAAGTGTATCCTGAAAGCATTATGAGTTTTTTTCTTTTTCTTTTTTTTTTGGAGTAACATAGTAAAGAATTGTGAAACTGTGATTATTTGTCTGACACTAATTGTAAAGTGTAAAACTCAAACCTCCCTATCCACACATGATAGCAGTACGTGTTTAAAGTCATTGTGTTTGTACTTCCTGTTTGGTTCTTACAGCGGCTGTTGATTTCACACCAGAAATGAAATCAAACATGTTTCAGACTTCCTTCACTCCTGTCGTGAGGTTTGATCCAGCTTGTGGCGTTGTCACTGACTCTGTATGGATGGAGTTTACAGCTCCATAGGCCTGATGTTGGACAGCAGACCATCCTTGCTGAGAGCTTGTGTGTTATTCTAATACTGCTGCTGGTATTTCTGCTGTGCTTCGTGGTTTTGGTGTTGTCGGGCCACCATGAGTGTTGACACTGTGGGTGTGAGGGAGACGGATCCGGAGCAGCAGAGCTCTGAGCCCACATCCAAAGAGACCAGAGCTCAAATCTCATTAGAGACGGTATGACTTCCAAACGCAGACACGCTACTTAAAACAACACTATCTGGGGAACAAAATAGGAGATTACAGACCTATCCCATTCCACTGTGGGTCAGAGGGCTTCTTGCCACTCTTGTAATCTGGAACCCATCACCCATGCTTGACTAACCGCTCGTCTCTCAGGATATTTTTCCTGCAGTGACTCAACTGTTGAGGGCCACACACACAATATACTGCAGCAGTCTAACAGCTAGCAACTAGCAATTCACCAAGTAATTTCCATGAGATCATAAGGTGCTTTCAGAATGACTTTACTCAGAACTCTGTGGTTTCTTCAGCGAATTCCTTACTCACATTCCCATCATGCTTCAAATACCATGAAGATTTTGGAAATGTGAGTAAGCGAAGTGTACAGAGTAACATCCATATTAATGACACAACACAAACACACACACCTTCTGGTGAAAATTCTTCATCCTGGGGTACACATCGCTGGTTTCTCATGGGGAGTGTATCTGTGTTCCTCAGTTCAGTATTCTGTTACATTACATTACATTAACAGAATAAGTTAACCCTAGCCCTAACCCATTATTGGAACACAGGACCCTGGGACCACAGGACTGACTCCCACAGAATGCTGGTCAGTCCAGAAGATCTTCTTTGATACTGTATGTGTGGGAGGTGAATCGGTGATCGTGATCATTGATTTTTTTTTGTCGTTTTTTTTTTTCACTTCTTATAGACTTTTTTTTTTTTCTTTTTCTTGGCACTGCTTCCTGTTATGGGTTAATTCTGAGTTGTTAAATTACAACTGATTTTTTTGTTTTTAATTGGTGGTTTTCCGTCTTGCTAAGCTTGACTCTGAGTAATCAGCAATGATCAGTGTTTTGAGTTCCGTCACATTGGACATGTCCACCAAAGTGGTTCCATTCTGGTTTGCCAGCCTAATTTCGAACCTTTTGGAGCATTTTGAGCAAAAATAAATTGAAACAGAACCAAAATAGTTGGTTCCTTTTCATAACCAGAAAACAGCAGGATCTGAAGTGGAAACCATGATGATATCATAAGTGGTTGTGTGTATTATTCCTCCTCAGCGAAAATGAAAATCAATGAAGTTGATGGTCGGCGTAACATCCATAGTTACTCATGTAACTCTGTTGGATTGAAGTAAATACTTTTAATAAGATGATAAAAGTTTAAAGGTAAACAATGTGGCATATAAGTTGTTTATTTTCACTGGTCTACTTCAGCTGTTACAAAAACAAAAAAAAAACAAAAAAAAAAAAAAGAAACCAATAAACCCTCTGCTGTTACCGTATATAATCATATAGCTGACCCCCTGATGTTGTTTCATCAGTTTATTTTATCAAATTACCAGTTTTTCTGGGTATTGTCATAGTATTCCTGTGATTTTCTGAAAATAATCCACGTACCGGTAAACATGATATTTATTTCAACAGCTGATTACCATAACTGACCAATCACAGCAGAGCTTACTGGCCACTGCAAAATGTGCTGGATCAGATGTTTAGTCAGGAAATATCTCATTCTAAGGTATGATTTAAACTATTTTCATGGGTAGTGGTAATGGTAGTATTTCCACCCCTGGAAATTTCCTTCTCTGGGATCAAATCTGAATTTCTCCTGATTTCCTTTGTGAAATTTGGTAATAAAATCTAGGTTTATACTCGAGTATATACGGTACTTTCGGTGGTGATGCACTGGTTCCACTAAAACAGGTGGAAAGGTGGGCTGGTTGCTGGAGGGCTCCTTGGTTCCACTGAACCAAACAGAACCGATTCAAGAACCAGATCTGTTTTGTAAAGAAAAAAAAAAAAAAANAAAAAAAAAAAAAAAAGAATGTTTTTGTTGAAAAAGAAAAGTTCTGGGACCAACATGGGTCCAGGTTCGTTGGTGTAAAGTGAAAGTTCCTGCAGAAAAGTTCGACAGCATTTCAGCTCAGGTGCAAAACATAAAAGTGAAGCTCTTCCAGCACATTTATAACTTATTTCCAAAGAGCAACAGATTTCCTCGGCAGCGAGTTCTTGTTTCGCACCAGCCACCATATCACTCGCTGTTTTGATTTCTTGCCTTTCTGCCTCTTGACACAGTTGATGGCTTCTCTTCCAGCAGGGTAATGAGAGCAGAATGCATTAACCTTGTTTTCATTTACTCCCTGTGGATACAGCATGAGCCTCCCCAAGTTGGAAATTCTTCTTTTTGTCAGCGCACTTCATCACGGCTGGCACTTTGTGTTAGTTTGGGGACATTTTCATGACCTCCCTTCTCTGGTCCTGGGAGAGTTCTGCTGGAGGTGACTTCTGTGGAGTTTCTCAGGGCTCGGTCAACGACGCAGGTCAAACAACACCCCAACAGCACCCCCCGNTGTGGAGTTTCTCAGGGCTCGGTCAACGACGCAGGTCAAACAACACCCCAACAGCACCCCCCGATGAAAATAAGGATCGGTACCACGCAGTTTAACATGCAATATGTCAGAACAAAGGAGGAAGGTGGAGGAAGAACTCACATCTTTTACTTTTGTATAAGAATACAACAAAAAGACTCAGCAACTTGTCTTCATGTTTTCACTTACGTAAAAACCAATGAGTGTTATGTTATCTAAACTAAAGTTAAAAAAAAATGTGAGAAATGCTTCTGGTTGTGCTGATGAAGGATGGATTGCACGAAGGAAGGAATAAAACTAAGGAAGGAATGAGGAAAAGGAGACAATGAAGGAAAGAACAAAGTAGGAGGAAAAAAGAATGAGGCAAAGTAGAAAAATAAAAGTTAGAAAGAAATAAGGAAAGAAGGAAGAACAAAAGGCCAGAAAGAAAGGAAATAAAAGATCATTAATGAAAAGAAGGAAATAAGGAAGAAAACTGAAAGAAAGCAAAAAGTGATATTAGGGTTAGATTATACAATTGAAAATACTACAATTGAAATATGCAAGAAAATTATCAGTTAAAAATAAAACTAAATTAAATACAGTATTTGAGTATTTCTATAAAGAGCAACAGTGAAATCAGCTATTTGGAGACAAAAATAACAAATTGCAAAGACAAATTTCATTTGTCTTTAAGATGGTTTTATTCCTGCTCAATTCAGCTGCAGGATTTAGCAGAATGACTCACTGAGAGAAAAACCTTCAGCAAAGACATCAGGCTGATGGAGTCTGCTGTATCTCTACACAGGTTAGAGGAGCATCGCTACAAGAAGCCAAGCTTTGGGGATAATTGAGTTCATAAAATTTAATGGAGGGTATTACTGTTCATGCCTTAATAATTTCCCCTTTAAAAACGCCAGTGGACTCGATTTTACAGCCGCTCAACGCCCATAACTTTCACTCTACTTACATATTTGCATTTGTGTGATTTTGAAATTCATGTCTAGCTGTGGTCATTCTATAGATAACATAGGTGCTGTTTCATTAATAAAGTGGCCTGGATGTGTCCGTGACCCTGCTGCTGCTCTCTGCTGTATGTCTCTGCTGTATGTCTCTGCTGTACGTCTCTGCTGTACGTCTCTGCTATATGTCTCTGCTGTACGTCTCTGCTGTACCTCTCTGCTGCTGTATGTCTCTGCTATATGTCTCTGCCATACGTCTCTGCTGTACATCTCTGCTATATGTCTCTGCTATACGTCTCTGCTGTATGTCTCTGCTGTACATCTCTGCTGTACCTCTCTGCTGCTGTATGTCTCTGCTGTATGTCTCTGCTGTACCTCTCTGCTGCTGTATGTCTCTGCTATATGTCTCTGCTGTACGTCTCTGCTGTATGTCTCTGCTGTACGTCTCTGCTGTACCTCTCTGCTGCTGTATGTCTCTGCTATATGTATCTGCTGTACGTCTCTGCTGTACGTCTCTGCTATATGTCTCTGCTGTACGCCTCTGCTGTATGTCTCTGCTGTACATCTCTGCTGCTGTATGTCTCTGCTATATGTCTCTGCTGTATGTCTCTGCTGTACGTCTCTGCTGTACCTCTCTGCTGTTGTATGTCTCTGCTATATGTCTCTGCTGTACGTCTCTGCTGTACCTTTCTGCTGCTGTATGTCTCTGCTATATGTATCTGCTGTATGTCTCTGCAATACGTCTCTGCCGTACATCTCTGCTCTGCTATATGTCTCTGCCGTACCTCTCTGCTGCTGTATGTCTCTGCTGTACGTCTCTGCTATACGTCTCTGCCATAAGTCTCT
This sequence comes from Lucifuga dentata, assembly GCA_014773175.1. Taxonomy (NCBI): domain Eukaryota; kingdom Metazoa; phylum Chordata; class Actinopteri; order Ophidiiformes; family Bythitidae; genus Lucifuga; species Lucifuga dentata. The sequence goes on along the minus strand of VXCM01002890.1, from coordinate 17,111 downwards.
GCTGTACGTCTCTGCTGTACGTCTCTTCTGTACTCTCTGCTGTATGTCTCTGCTTTATGCCTCTGCTGTACATCGCTGCCTTACGTCTCTTCTGTACGTCTCTGCTGTACGTCTCTTCTGTACATCTCTGCTGTATGTCTCTGCCGTACATCTCTGCTGTATGTCTCTGCTATATGTCTCTGCCGTACGTCTCTGCTTTGCTTTGCATTAGGCCTGGTGGGAGCAGAAACAGCAGCTGCGTGTTGTTTTGTGTCATATTAATCAGCCCTACTTCTGGCCGTGGGGTTTATGAGATGTGTGTTACTGGGGTTGCGGGTTTCTGTGTGTGTTTTTTGCTTTTGGTTCATCACATCTCAACAGCTGTTTCATGCCATCGAAGGAGCTCTGAAAAAGAGTCAGCCAATAAAACCAGTCGACCCTAGATCCTGACACACTCGACTCAAATAACAGTCTGTCACTTTTCACTGCCTGCACAGTAAACTTCCTGTTTGGATCATCTGCCAAGAGTTGGCAAACGACAGATTTTTAATTTTTTTGCCCTGTGGGAGGTTCTCTCTGTCTTTGCTCCAGAACACGATGTCTCCACAAACACTGGTCACATTGACATGACGTGTGTTGTGGCTGGTCAAGCCATGAATCCTAATTTATTTGATGACACTAAAACCTTCCCTAATCTGACACCATCAGGCCAGCCTCTCTTTGAGCAACAATGATCTGTGACAAAGTGTTCATCTGATTATTTGCTGTGAGAGAATATACAGGGAAAAGTATTTCAAATTAATATGAAATTCGAGGGCTGGATATCGATTCAGTTTGATTCTGTGAAATTCTGGAAAAGTTGTTTGGGTTTTGTCTTCTAAATTACATTATTGTATAAAAAAAAAAAAAAAAAANAAAAAAAAAAAAAAAAAAAAGTGAAGTAATTCTTTCAAAATGCATTTTGAAATCGTACTGGGTGTATTAAAGGAAACAGGTCCAGGCTGACCTTTGACCTTTGGGCTCTGATGCTCTTTGAGCTCCGCATGAAGCTTTGTGTAGCCACCTCGCTAGCATGTTGTCGTGTTGAGTCCAGCATTTGAAGCATGTTCCTAAAGCCCTCGTTGTCACGGCGACGCTGTGAGGATCCTCTATATAAAAATAGTAACGACTCCTTATTTTTTTGGCTGGAGGTGAGGCGGATGCAGCCTGCAGGTTGATGCATTTTCTACATCATCTGTCCTCATTCAGGTGTCATGCTGCAGACTTCGCAGCGGCGGCGTGACGCCTCCTCAAGCAGCTCCACAAGTTTGTTGTGTTTCCGCAAAATTTGATCTCTGAGTTACATCTTTTGTAAATGTTCGTACTGTTGTCTGGTTCATGTGTCCTTTTGCTTTTGAAACCAAAATGAGTCCAAACATCTGATCTAAACCTCGGAGGATCGGCATTGTGCTGAAACCTGCATCCTTGCCGAGAATTACATCACCGACTTCTGCCAAGACGGCAGAGTCACAGGTCTTCTACGCTTTCTGTAGTCGAGTCATCACGCTACGTCACGCACGACACGCTGCTAGCGTTCAGTTGAAAGTCCGACCTTTTAAAACAGGGGTGATGAATGCGCGGCTCTCAGTGCAGCTCTTATTGTCCACCCCCNCATAACAAAGCAAAACCAAACGCCTAGTCCCGGTTCGTCTCGAGACGAGATGTCTCAAGGTGTCCACAAGATGCCTTTATCCCCCCCCCACGTCGACAACTTGAATTGTCTTCATGGCGTGGCTCTGTGGAGTAATAGGGTTTTAGTTTTGGCTCTCCGAGTCGTGAGAGTTTGCCACCCCCATTTCAAAAGCTTGATTTTTTTATTTTATGAATCGATATCAGAATCGTTTAAATTTGAATCGCAATTAATCGAAAAATCTAATTTGCCACATCCCTGTTAAATTCAGTTGTAATTTAAAAAAAAAACAAAGTTCTTAAAGATAATGAAAGGTAACTGGGTTTTAGTATTGAGAAACTGTGCCGAGTAAACATCACGGGGGCAAATCATTAAAAACAAAAACACGTACACAGCGTCATGCTAAATAAGCGCCGTGATAACTGAAGCTCATTCGTAAAGCTTCACTTCTGTCCCAATACCGGCACGTTGTCGTCAGGTGTGTCTCAGGTAAAAGCCTCGAAGATCAGCTGCTTCGTACTTTTTACTGCTTCATCTGGTGTCAATTAAGTAAAACCGACACGTTAAATCCAAAAAGGAGCTCCATGGTTGTTGCAGCCACACACTACAGGGAGTCCCGTTGCACAGGGGTTGTGGGTACAACTGTGACATGCAGAGAAAAAGCCACTAGAATGTGTGAGATCAGGTCAAAACAATCTATAAGTGGGTTTATATAAAACATCCACATTTCATACTGATGAAATCTACCATCTGACTGAAACACGTCTTGATGTTAGTGTGACGTGTGTTTTATGAATCCTTACCTGACACGTAAATGAAATAACATAATAAGGCCTCTTTCAACACAAATGATAAAGAGGCCAGTAACGTCTCTGTGAATGAGGGAACACAGTTAAGTGATGCTATCTGCCCTTATCCACACGCTAAATGTTTATGAATTAGCCCATCTTTTCATGTTTCCCAGCAGAAAGGCAGCATAATGTAAAGTCCTTTACATCCTGCATGTTTCAGTCAGTGGAGAACTTTACTTTGAGAAGTGTTGTCCAGCTTTAGTGAAGCAGATGGGAATGTGAATGAATTATGGAACACAGATATAATTTATGTAAAACGATGTTAAGTTAGCCAGCAGCAGCTTTCTAATGAAATGCTTGAAACTCCTGCATGGCATTAATTTAAAGCTGTTCACTGTTTTCGGCAACTACAGTTTACACTCAGTGAAACAGTGAATAAATATAAGCATGAATCCCAGCAGGAGGCATCATATTCATTCATTAATATTCATTAAAGGAACACAATGCACTTGGATCGTGTTTAGCACTAAATTCAGTTATAAGTGTGTGAGACCAGAGCTTCTGCTTTAAAGGAGAAGGGGTTTGCAAACATCTATGAGGATACAAAATATAAGTTATGTCCATTTTCTGTAATGAACCAAACAGCTGATCCTCAAAATATCAGATATCCAAGTTTTCCAACTGCACATAAATTCACTGCAAGGACAGTGGATTTATGTGCAGCTTAAGAAAAGAATATGTTTTTTTATTTGTAATATAGTACAACATATATGTTACTCATGTATTTAAAGCACGCTTTATTTTCAGCCTCTGCAAGTTGATTTGTGCTGGACTGACATGATCTAAAACTGCTGGCTTCCTGTGAGCAGGAAATTGGTTCTGAAAAAGCATTTGGCGTTCCTCTGTTTGTTGTACTGCGAGCGACAGCTTAAAGCTCTTTCATTATCACTTTATGCATTTGCTGATAAGTTTGCAGGTCTGAGAAAGGAACATGCTCCAGAGCTAATTGGAGAACTGCAGATGTGTATTAATGTTGCTGAACATTAATTTCAGTGATTGCAGCCCTGTCTGTTATTTGTCTCATGTCTACATGATGGTGTGAGAGGGTCACAGCAGGGGTCAGCAGACCAGCTCCCTCTCAGGGAGCTTGAAGAAGTCAAAGGAGAGGCTCTCCAAAACTCTGGCAAGCATATCATCCCATCTGTTGCTGAGAAAATAATGCTGTCCAGTCAACGGGCGGCAATGCTGCTACCTGCTGCATCTCACACTCTGCAGGGAGGCTGCTTGGTGACCCTTTGTCATGTTTAGTTTACTTAGTAATAATGTATTTATAAAATGTTTGTATACATATTCTTTTCTGCTTCTCACACTCAGGACCGGATTTACTCAAATGACAGTGCAGAGGGAATTTGCACCTTTCACTCATATCTGTGTGTAATTAGCACCTAATTTACAAAGACAGCAGTCAGAGCCCGAGACTGCTGAGGAGCAGCAAAGCTCACATCCATCTCAGTCTGAGAGCTCCATGCTCAAAAATCAAGGATAATTGAGTGAAACAGCATGTAAATGATCACCAATGAAATAAAAAAAATACTCAGAGAGAAAGAAGAAGGTAGAAGGATGCTGAGGTTGGAACTGCCAGGCAGGAGGCCTAGAGGAAGACCAAAGAGGAGATTTATGGATGTAGTGAAAGAGGACATGAAGTTAGTTGGTGTGAGAGNAGAGAGAGAGAGAGAGAGAGAGAGAGAGAGAGAGAGAGAGAGAGAGAGATGAGTGGAGCAGGTCGAGTCAAGTTTATTCCAATACCACATGTAACAGTTCACAAGGCTTTACAGACCCACACATCAACAGTTCCTAAATCAGCCCAAGATCTCTAAGAAGACGAGGAAAAACTCCCAAAAAAACTTAACGTGCAAGGTAAAAAATGAAAGAAACTGAGCGGCAATTCAATTCCCTCTCCTCAAACAGCCGGCTATGACATCGGAGCTGAAGCAGACAAATTACAAAGACATTAATTAAAAAAAAAAAAGGAAATAAAAACATAAAGATATAAAATGAAACATTACAACATGTATAAAAGCTATACAACAGCAAATAAGAAGGAAAAACAATAAATAAATATAAAATCATGTGAATATAAGGAACAGAATAAAATGGCACGGGGGGGGGGNGGGGGGGGGGGAGGTGTTGGCTAAGCATGGCATTTAAAAAGCTGATGTCTCTAGGGCCAAATTCTCCCTGCAACTGTCCTGTCATAGTAATTCAGTAATTCATTAACCATAAAACACAAAAGCAGAGTTCCACATAGAGTGTTTATCTATTTAAAGGACCATACCATCCATTTTGCATGTTTGAGCCTAATATATTCAATTTTCATACGTTACATTACTGACAATCATTTCCTGCTGTATTTCAGCTTTCCTAATATTTTGCAAAATCTCTTAATTTTTCAAAATCAAATATTCAAGTGATACACCCACCTTAAAAATCCATGTTTCTCCTGCTAATAGTTACACAGCCTTATGAAGTCATGGTCCTTTAAATTTTTCCATAAACACAGGTCTTCTTTTGGGACTATATTCCCTGGAGGCATACATTCACTCCATGCTTTTTATTGAGCTTTAAAACTAAAATTACATAACTGCTAAAAAAACCTGAATACACGTCTTCTTGGTGATGATGGATTACCTATCCCAAGAACGTTTCAAGTATCAACAAGTTGATTTTAATAGAGAATGAACTGAAACCAATGGAGGTCTGGAAGTAGGAAAAATAATTTTAATTCACTGTTCCAGTAGTATGCTTTGGGAAATGATTATCAGTAACATTACGTGTATAAAAATTACATAGATTAGGCTCAAACATGCAAAATGATGGCATGGTCCTTTAAATATCTTTTTTTTTAAATTTAGGTTGAATAATTCTGTGGAGTTCTCTTGATATTTCGTGGCTCTGCTGTCATTGATGCTGTTGAACAGTGTTGTACAGAAATACGACACATTCAAAGTTCTCTTCCCACCACAGCCTCCCTTTTGTAATAGGCTGAGGGAGAGAAGATTCCTCACAAACTGCAGAATACTTACATTTCCTCTGAAATGTGGAATCAGCTACATGCATAAATATGCCCTCCATTATCTGTGCAATCCTTCCTCAAACACTACGTATGCAACATAGAGACACTTGACTGCTTCCAGCCAAAATGATGCTGTGTGACTGAATCTGCTTTCAGGCTGGTTTGATAAACTTCATGCATATTTCATGCATCAGGATGGAGGTGCAGAGCTTTGGTAAATGTGCAAATGCATTAAAATACATATATCAGACTGTTACCCAGATTGTTACATCACATGTTTTTGCTCTAAATGTGGGCAGAAGACATTGTGATTGAATCTCAGTTAGTACAAATGCGGTACAGTTTCATGAAATAAAACATGACCACAAGTTGAATACGTCAATCTACCTCATCTTCCCACTCACTCTGATTAATAAAGTTATTTTTAGTTGAAAGCTGCAGCTTCCCATTCACAGCTAACTGCATCTGGGACGTGGACAGCCACGCAAAAAAGTTATTGTTTTAAAAACTGGATGAAGCTTGTCCACAAAGCAGAGGAAAAGATTAATCATTATAGTCCTGTCACATCTGCTGCTGTTGACTTTGACTCTATAAGTGGCTCCAATCATGCTGTAAGCCTAAAAGCTTTTAAAGGCTTATTCACTTTTCTCTGATGACAGATGCATGCAAAAGACCAGCAGCATCTTTAGCCATGCAGCTACATATACATAAATCTGTCCAATATATGACTAAATGTGTTTCTCGCTTTCTCCACTTTTGCTTTCTTGGGGCCACCCAAGTACAGCCTATGTATGGGAGACACTGTGGTGTGTGCCGCAGCCTGCCATAAGTGCCCTTGGACCAGAGCATGTTCTGCAGCACCCGGAGCATACCCTGCTGCACACTACCTTTTACTAACACAGCTCAATTTCAGAACTGCTCATCCAAACAACTTCACACGTGATGCTGCACATCCTTGGATCCTGATCAATAAATCTGCTGAATATCAGCTTCATACAGTGCCAGGTTCTAGAGATGTTGGTGCCACAGACAGAGATTTCTNTGCTGAATATCAGCTTCATACAGTGCCAGGTTCTAGAGATGTTGGTGCCACAGACAGAGATTTCTGTTTTTATGAATAAATAGATATTATCCATCCATCCATTATTGTCCGGTTATCCGGGTCCGGGGTTGCGGTGGCAGCAAACTAAGCAGCCTAAGCAAAACAAAGAACAAGAAGCATCAGCGACCATTAAATGTGCATCAGTTCCAGAATTGTCTGTTGTGTGTTGCCACAAAAAGTCCGTGGTTGTTGCTTTAAAGAGCTTTTCAAGTCAAACTATGCATGTTATGATGACATTAAAGAACACTGAGGACACATTTAAAGCCTTAGATTTCAGATTCAGATTTAGATTTATTTGTCATATGTATGTTAACACAGGGTCAACAGTACAATGAAATGTGTTTCACGAGAGAAACGGGTCAGCTCAGCATTAAAAAGGAACAAAATAATAAGAGCACTTCTACAAAAAATAAAAAAAAAAGGTTGAGAATAAGAAAAATTATAATAGAAAAATGATAATACGAGATAAGTATTAAAACAAAATATAACACTGTACTGTGCAAATGGCAAAAAGAAAAATACACGAAGAAAAATATATAATACTATATACATTTGTAAAGGGATGTATGTAGGGATAAAGTGACAAGTGGTATATTGTTATTGCACAGATGTGATGGAATCAGGAGGATGAAAAAAAAAGTATATGAAAGAAAGAAATATAACACTCTTATTTAAAGCCTTCACTGTTACATGATATTGCAAAGGGTTTTTCAGATGCTTCTCTGCCATGATAAAAATGGCAGAATTTATATCATCTTTATTTTAGAAGTTTATAGTCATCATCAGAACAAAACATCCATATTAATATAACCTACATATTTGTAGCATCAGCACTTATATCTTCTTGCATAATGTTATTTTAGCTGCTTTTCAAAAGTACTTTATGCATGTCTGATGGTCTCTCTCTCTCTCTCTCTCTCTCTCTCTCTCTCTCTCTTTCTCTCTCTCTCTCTCTCTCTCTAGGTAAGTGTGCTTTGGTTTTCCTCGCCCTCCATCCTGAATTGAGCCCCTTTCACCCCAGCCGTCAGAGATGCTGATGGCGTGTGCTGAGGTGATTCATCGGCAGCGTGGACCAGCTCTGCTTTAAAACATTTCTCCTCTTCTTTCTGACTGTCAGATGAAATGAAAGCAGCACCTGCTCACCCCTCAAACTGAAACGGGGGTCAGTATGCTTGTGTCCTGATTGCAGGCATTGAATGTATGCTTAGGTTGGTGTGAAATGTGAAAGGGAGGCCAGAGTGATGTCACGGCAACACTCTGGGGGAAGTGGGTGATGCTGTGGTGAGTGGAGTGAGAGGACGGTTCAGACCTGGTGAGCTCTGATCAGTGGGTTGCAGGTTTGTCCTTGCCCAGCATTGATGCAGAGAACCAATTAATCATTGTTCTTTATCGAGACCTTTATTCATTAGGACCATTGACAAAGTATGTTGTTGACCTTGTGCTATGTGTTGTTTTTTTCCTCTGCCTCTTCTCTTTTTTCCTAAACTGATTAAGCAAGGGAGGAAATCAGAAGGCAGAAAATATGATCATTCTATTTGAGGTATAAAGTTTTCACAGCTCAGGACAAAATACTGACCTTGACAGGGGACATAAATAATTATCATTATAATGTCTCTGATACAGTTTTGCTCCCTGTGCTTATCCCACATTGTCCTTCCTTCTGATACTGCCTGAAGTACGTTTTATCTCCACCTTCCAGACGGACCAGATTAACCCAGTGAATTGTTTTTTTGGCTAAGTCAGTCACTAAATGGGGAGAAGAGGGAACCTTGTGGTTTTTTGTCTCTTGAATTACAATGACAGCAGCTCCATTCTCCAAAATGAAGAGTGGGCTTGGTAAGATCAGTCACTTCTCAGAACACTGTTTGGGTTTTAACTGTTGAGGACCTTGTTGGCATTGGGGATGATGAATTTTTCAGCAATGCTCCTGTGTACCCAACATCCAACTGATGCAACGGAGCTGCAATTGTTTTTGCTTTTGAACAACGGTTTCTCAGATGACTGCGGTTGCCTTTGTTGTCGCGTAGTCTTTCTGCTGGAGTGGCTCTGCTGTAAAGCCATTCTTCTCAGCTCCAAGACACGGCTTTTATTGAGAAACTGTGCTGGGAAAACACACCAAATTAGCTGAGGGCTGCAAAGGTTAAATGCTGCTTTGCTCATTGGGTCACCATTTCCACATCACTTGCTGCACCCTTCCAGAATTTCCTCCTTGTCAGTTGTAGCTATCCACATCACAGCCTCTCTGTCTGTATAGAACAGTGTCCACTGCAAAGGCATTACACAGAACATATTCATATTTGGCAGTAAAACAAGAGTCCAGTGTGTGAGTGGAGCTTTCCTTGTGGTGACTTCTTAGCTTCTTCCTCTCATTTGTCTTCAGCACATGAGCTCAATAGGTTTCAGTGTTCGCGCTAACACAGAGAAACTAAAGGCCCCTCGAGGCCCCAAGGACTCCCAGATGATGAAGTGGCTGAGACATCTTCCAGGGAAGTACAGATGGCAGCTTTGGGTACACTGTACCCTTTTGAAGCTGAAAAATAGAATTCCAGCCTAGGTAAGCATGGTAATGACTGGAGTCTCCTCCAGAAAACCTGAGGTTGTTGGTTTTGGTGGTGGATTACTTCACGCACAGTTTCCTACAAGAGTGCAGCGACCCATAATTCTGCCGTCAACCAGCAGGACCTGCTTACATGGAGATAGTTTGTCAATGCAGATGAAACTGATGTGTAATATGGCATATATCCTTAAAATAATATCATGATATGTCAAAGTATTTTAGCAATAACAATGTTCAAGATGAAATATAAAATGAACAGTGTTGTATTGTGATTGCAGAAGTAAATAATACTGTACCAACGTGAGTAAACATGAATCAGTGTAAAAGTAGAAACAGTAGAGTTTTTCCCTTCAGTAAAAGTAGAAATAACTAAATCCTGTAATATTTTAGCTTGTAAACAGTAACTCAGATTAGCTTTAGCTGCTTGTACATATAAAAAAAGTACATATAAAAGTACATTTAAAAAGTACATATAAAAGTACATGTAAAAGTTGTTATAAAACATCAATAAAATGACTGATGATGTCATTAGATCTGATTTTTAGCAGGTTATGATTTTCCCTCCAGAGCTAAATAGCCTCTATGATGCTAAACTTAAATACGCTCTGAAGTCCAAATCCACCACAAGACAAGAACTCACCTGAGGTTAGTGTAGCGGCTAAGCTAGAACTAGTAGTCACTAAGCTAACACTGTTCATACATCACAACAAGTCAGAGCTAACAGAAACTCACTGTTTCACTAATTTCACTCTGCTTGTTTTGTCACAGGAAGTACAGCTAGCTAACGCTCCAGCTATGCTAGACTGAGTCAGCATCACTTCCTGTTTATTTTGTGTCTCTAATCAGCTGATTGGCTCTGCTCCTCATGTGACTTTCTTGGTATTCACCAGGTGTGTCTGCTTCAGGTGGAGAAACTAATTGGTTGTGTTTCTACCTTTAGCTGTTAGCCAGTTAGCTTGTAGCTGAACCATTTCAAACAACAGAAGACGCTCCTTTTTAGAAATTAATTCATCAGGCGCTGACAGCATGCTGCTTATGGACATGCGTGTTTTATTTCTTCTTGTTGCACATGATGTGAAAATTCATCAAGATGTCATACTGTAATAATGTCAAAATCATGATATGAAAAATATTTTGCCAGGAAAGTTTCCTGAACATATTCTTCCTCCCAAGGGGATGAAACTTTATTTTAAAAGCTTTCCATGTTGTTTTCTGTCATACTATCCTTAGGCACGAGAGGAAACACCTTCAGCATGTTTGTTTTATGAAATATTATAATATTGCAGCATGTGATGAACACTACAGCCTTGAAGTGGTTGTTCTAGCAGATGTTTAGTTTTGTTTGCTGACTAGTGGTCCGTGGGGTAAAACCACCAGTGTGATGGGTGCTACATCTTCCAATATAGGCAAAGTAAAGAGAAAAAACAGATTATCATAAAGATAAATAAGCAGACTTGTGTAGTAACGGAATACATGTAACAGCGTTACGTAATCAGGATACAAAAAAAAAAAAAAAAAANAAAAAAAAAAAAAAAAAAATGGAACTGTATTCCATTACAGCTGCAGAGAAAAAAGTGTAATCAGATTACAGTTACATTTTGTAGAAAATGGGGATTACAATCAGGATTACACTTAAAAAGAAAATGATTTTCTGCCAAGCACATGCATGCGCATGTAGCATCTCTCTCAACGCCGCTCTTCTATTTATGAGCATCGCATGGACACCGGTGAAAAATTTTGTCATTGTTTTGTCTTTAAGGCAGAACGTGGAATAACCTCACAGTGAAATTTCTGCTGTGAAAATACTGTCAGCATCCAGAGATGCAACGTCTAATCTATGTAAGACCTACCGCTATACTAGCTACACAGAAACCAGCTAGCCAAAGCTAATGTTAGCTAAAGCTAATGTTAACCAAAGCTAACATTAACCAGCATTGCAACGCCACAACTATCAGTTATTGTAGTGACTGTCAATGAAGCACAAGAGATGCTGTTAGTTTGATGATTTATTAAATGGAAAAAAAAAAAAAAAACTACTGTAGGTCATAGCAACAGNAAAAAAAAAAAAAAAAAAAAAAAAAAAAAAAAAAAAAAAAAAAAAAAAAAAAAAATGTAGAGCATTTTGTTTTTACTTTATTAAAGGACCATATTTTATTTTTGGTTTGTTAACTGTACTATTCTGTAAGCTGATAATTTAATTTAGAAATAGAAGGCCGACTGCCTGAAATTAATTTTCGTGTCCCTATTTTCAATGTAAGGTTATCTTACACTGTCCTGTTGTTTTACAGAATACACTTAAATAAAAGTCTATATAAAGTATATAAAAGTCATCTTATTGATCGAAGTAGTCCAAAGTAATGAAAAGTAATCAAGTTACATTACTTTAATATTACTGTAGTTGATTACTGATTACATTTTTTTTTTTAGCAGGTAATTAGTAACTGTACCAGATTACATGTTGAAAGCAACCCTCCCATCCCTGTAAATAAGTCACAAACAAATGATCTTAAAGTAGCATTTCATATTTGAAGTAACTCCAAAGGCTGATGTATTACACGTCTCGGCGGTATATAATAATGTCCTACTGCTGCAGACTTGTGTGGCCGCCTGTCCTCTGCTCACCTTTTGTGTGTTGTGGATGCTGATGGTGCTTCGTCTGGCTGGTGTCCTTCCACCACTGCTGCTTTGTGTTTGAAGGGCCAGCAGGGCCAGCATGGAGAAGGGAAGGAGGGCCGTCTGTGCCCGGCCCAGCCACCTGGCTGCCCAGAGGGGAAGGGGGTGTGGAGGGCAGTGGAGCAGAGGAAACGGGTCAGCGGGAAAAAGAGACAGTTCCCCTCCTCTTTTATTCCCTTTTTTTTCCCCCCCAACCTTCTGTTCTCTTATCACCTTCACCCTGATTTGGCTCTCACAGTTATAATCCCCCGCTTTTTATTACCAACCTGTTCTTCAGGAGCCTGATTCAAGTCGGGTCTGTCAGATTTAAAAAAAAAAATAAATAAATAAAAAAAGGAAGAAAGAAAGAAAGAAAGAATAACAACATCTGCCTTCACTACAGCTAGATGCTAACAAATTCTACTTTCGTACCTACTTATTTTTACTCAGTTATTCCATGAATGCAGATAGGAATTGTTACTGTCACAGCGCTTATATGTTTACATGAACGCTATACTACTTGTCTGTACTCCGTTAAAGGCAATAATGCGAGTATGATGGATTAATAGGATTCCATGCTTCACTGAATATACATGACGTGTCATGTAATCGGACTTTGAGGAGTCAGCCAGGTGAGGAAATGCACACAGACTTACTGTGATTACAACAGTTACATGCCAGATATTCACATAATCTACGTCTGTTTCTCAGAGTAAACCTACTCTGGTTTATTACCTTCAAGGACCATACCGTCTATTTTGCAGGTTTGAGCCTAATATATTCAATTTTCAGACATGTTACGTTAATGACAATCATTTCTCAAAGCCGTATTTCAGCTTTCCTGATATTTTGCTAAATCTCTTAATCTTTCAAAATCAAATATTGAAGCGATACATCCACCTTAAAAATCCATGTTTCTCCTGCTAATAGTTACGCAGCCTTATGAAGTCATGGTCCTTTAAATTTTTCCATAAACGCAGGTCTTCTTTTGGGACTATATTCCCTGGTGGAGGCATACATTCACTCCACACTTTTTATTGAGCTTAAACACTAAAATTACATAACTTCTAAAAAAACCTGAATACACGTCTTGTTGGTGATGATGGATTACCTATCCCAAGAACGTTTACAGTATCAACAAGTTGATTTTAATAGCAGAATGAACTGAAACCAATGGAGGTCTGGAAGGTAGGAAAAACATTTTTAATTCACCGTTCCAGTAATATGCTTTGGGAAATGATTATCAGTAACGTTATGTGTATGAAAATTGAATATATTAGGCTCAAACCTGCAAAATAGACAGTATGGTCCTTTACGCAGAAAAATTCCAAGTGAACCAAAATATATCTGCTAAAGCTACGTGAGAACACTTCCTCTGATCATTGGGGGGAGTGAAAACAGGAAGACACATACTATTGTGACATAGAACCATGACAAAATTGTTATACTTTCCTAGTCATAGCATCATTTGATCCATAAAGAAGAAAACTATGACAGCAGAAGCTGAATCTGACTTCAAGACAACGTGTGGAAAACCACATGTTGCTTCACGTGATGCGAAGAAGACATGCTGCCTTCACACGCTGAACAGGAGAATGGAGCAACATGCTGACAACATACAAGCACACGCTAACCTGAACACGTTCATCTGAACACATGTTCAACACACGTTCAAATGAACGTGTTAGTTAAGACTGATGTGTTTCCACCTTTAGCAGCATCCATTTGGCTTGCTATGAATAATAGAGGGAGTAATTTATGCTGCTTCTCTTTTGGTTCAATCAACAGATCAGCATGTAGTTGGTTATTTTTTATTTTTTTAAATTTTATTTCATTTTATTTTATTATTGGTTGTTTTATCCCCACCTGAGTGCGATTGTTGGTTCAGACCTGCCCAATTGAAACCGTCTGACTGAACTAGATTAAAATGTGTAGGTGTGAAAACAGCCTTAAAGGCTGATCTGATGTTTATAAAACTTTGTTTATAAATAATTTATAAGATTTATAATACATTCTTAAAAATCTATATAATGTATATAAAATATATATAGCTTCATATTGAGCATATCTCGCTCTCCAGAATTCCTGTCATGACACTGCCCAGTCAATAAAGCTTAAAATGCCTGCCTCCAAAAATATGTTCATAGTTCAGTTTCACTTTAGAACTTTTTTTTTTTTTTTTTTTTTTCTGGTGCTTAGGTGATGTAATGCTCCATATCTACAGCGAAAATAGGAACAAAACAGGTCTTATTAAGCATTGATAAAATAATACAACTTCAACAATGGTACAATAAAGTCCTATGAAAAGTTTAGACCAATGAAAGGAAGTGAGAAATGAGATAAAGAGAAAGATGAATTATGCATAATGCACGTTTCCAAATCATACATTTCATATATTTTACAAACTAAATGCATAACAGCATATCCGTATGCTGCATCGTTTTAGCCTTTCAGGTGAGCCCAGTGAAGCCCAGGGTTAAAATCTGTGGTTTTACAGGGTCACAATACTTCAAAAAGGCCTCCAGAATCCACAAGAAAGGTTTAAATGCTGACAGTTATTCATTTATTTATGCTCTGAGGAAGATAGAAATTATATAAATGTTTCTTTGCGTGTCTTTGATCTAAAGATACATGCTCATTTCATGCTCAGTACATGCTCATTTCTGGACTTTCTGTTTCTTGATGATGATACCAGGAGGCTTGCGAGTTTCGTGGATGAGTATGACAGCCAATTTTTGGCTTGCATCAACTTCAGCATATTTCCACAGTTTAAGGAATAGAATTTTTGCGCAATATTTTGTCAAATTCTTTCATCATTCCCCCTCATGGCTTTGCGGTAAGTGTGCAGAATAGTGTACCTGCATAGCATTACTTTAATCTGCGTCCCACTCCAAAGACGTTTGCGCCTTAATTATTTTTCAGCTCTTCTGGAGGAGCTGACACATGCTCCAGAGGTCAAACTGTGAGGCCAGGTGAAACTAAACTCACCATATTGCCGTCTCCTCTGCCTCCTCCTTCCGCTGCCTCTCCCCTCGCGCTGATAATAGACATTTGTGGCCCCCTGCTTTTCGTGCCACCTGTTATCTGTGAGCTGGAGCAGGCCAGCCTCGAAGCCACTGTGTGGGAAGGAGGACTCTGAATTAACTTTACGGCTAAGTGAGTCTGAAAAGTGGCAGAAGACGCTAACTTCTTTTATTTTTAATTTTTTATTTTTTACATGTAGAAAAAAGAGGCTTATCTGTTTGGGAAGCTGTATATTAATCTGAAATGACATAATGATAGATTTTTTATGGTGGCATAAATGTTTTATTTAGGGCAACTGAGAAACTTTAATTGTTAAAGTTCTCAGAAATTTTTGGCCACCAATTTAGTATTTTGAGACTTTTTCTTCTCATAAAATATAAACTGGTGGTTTATTATGACAGTGTTGTTGTGGAAATAACATGAGTTTAAGTGGGGTCATCTTATATGTCAGGACTAAATATAAATACATTTATTATGCATTGATTTACACACACTCTCTCTCTCTCTCTCTCTCTCTCATTTTCCAAACCACATTTTGATCAGCTGAGATGTTCAGAAAATACTCCGGTCATGGTGAGAGGTACAGAGCTGTGAAAAAGTATTCACCCTTTCCTGATTTCCTCTATTTTTGCATATTTGTCAGCCTTATTTGTGTCAGATCTTCAAACTAAATTTAATACAAGACAAAGACACAAAATACAGTTTTTAAATGACATTTCATTTATTAAAACACCTTTATCACCATGTGAAAAAGTAATTACCCCTTTAGTTACTCAATCGACAAAGTAACCAGATTGAATAGATAATTGAATAGATAATAGGTTGAAGTAGACTGGACACAGCAGGCTTGATTCCTGCAGCCTGTTGAATCTAAACGTCATTAAATAGAAGTTTCAGCAGCTAAAAGGTCTCAACAAGCTCCATGCGATGCCCAGATCAAAGAAACTCCAGAAGAAACTGAAATCTTTCTGAGGCTCTGGGACTCCAGCAAACCACAGAGAGAGTCGTTATTTCCACACGGAGAAAATCCTGAAGGATAATATCTGCTCATCAGTCGGTGGAAACATGAGTGAGTTCACCTCTGAATGGCTCAAAAAAAAAAAAAAAAAAAAAAAAGCTTTTGGGGTTCTAGTCCAAAGTTTTTCCTTTGATAAATAAATATATAAATAGAACAATCATTTAAAAACAACTACTGAAGTGGTCTGTTCGGACCGGGCCGGACTTTATGGTGAGCGCCACAGCCTGCCATTATTTAGTTCTGCACAGACTTACTGTACTGGGTTAGGTTGCTGTATGGGGTCAGGTGTTGCTGTATGGGGTCAGGTTGCTGTACGGGGTCAGGTGTTGCTGTATGGGGTCAGGTTGCTGTACGGGGTCAGGTTGCTGTACGGGGTCAGGTTGCTGTACGGGATCAGGTGTTGCTGTACGGGGTCAGGTTGCTGTATGGGGTCAGGTTTAGACCGTGCCACTGGACCGGAGCAAATGCTGCTGCACCCAGAGCATATCCTGCTGTGTGGACTACTTTTTACCAGCACAGCTCAATTTGAGAACCGTTCATCTAAACAACTTCACACATGACACTTCACGTCCTTGGGTCCTGAACAATATGTTGTTGGTGAACAAATGTTTTGGTGCTTTGAGTGAGTTTTGGAGGTCAGATGAACTGTTTGGCTAAGATGTTTGTTGGTAATGCAGCCTGTATGAAGAGTTTTGAAAAAGTGGCTCCAGTATTGACGGATGCTTGTTAGCAATCGAAAAAAAACTGAAATACAAGACAGTTTTTTTTCGATTGCTAACAAGCATGGGTCAACACTGAAGCCACTTTTTCAAAACTCTTCATACAGGCTGCATTACNGATTGCTAACAAGCATGGGTCAACACTGAAGCCACTTTTTCAAAACTCTTCATACAGGCTGCATTACTCAAAGCACCAAAACACTTCATACGTCTCAGAATAAGCTTGTTCCACCTTAAATACTTATTATGTCTCAGAATAACCTCATTCCACCTTAACACTGGTGTTACGTCCCTCACTGTGTAGAAGGTCCGTTGAGATGTTTTCTTTTTTGTTAGCTCTTTCACTCTTTCGTTGTTTCTCTCCTTCTCCTGGATAACCGCTCCTTTTTTGTTGAGTATGCAAAACAGACTGTGCTGGGCCGCTCTTCCAGTTGGTTGGTTAACGGAGGCGGGATAACAGCGGCGGAGCCACACACCCCGATTGGCCCATTTCTTCCCTCCAGGATGCACCTTCGACTTCTCCTGCA